>ONZH01030260.1:0-24805 GCA_900303285.1 Rhinella marina
CTCCTCCAAGTGCATGACCAGGTGACTACTTCTCTACTGTGCTCTACAAGGCCCAGCGAAAGAGACAAGTCCAAACTAGAGGACACAGCTTTGCAGGAGGATGAGGCTAAAGCATTGAAAGAACATGACATAAGGTGCAGAGGAGTGCAGGAGAGAAAGAAAGATGCTGTGGATAACACCTGAAGAAGGCACACTGGGAATGACATTTTGTTCTGCTCTATGATGTTTGGTGCTGCAGAGGAGGTATGTTGTTTGGCATTGTGTTTTTTTCTGTGCTGCCAAGGTAGCATTATGTGTGCTGTGTGGTGGTATTAATTTGGTGCTGATATGGAGATAAATGCTGCACGGTAGTAGTCAGAGTTGTTTGTTTGTGAAGCCTAGGCATGACTATGGTTTGGCTGGTAAGATTGAGTAGAATTTAAGAAGCTCTGTACTAGTGGCAGGGAAGCTTTAGGATGAGTATTCCAAATCGTTATATGAGCGATCAAATGATCGCTGCATCTTGTTCTCCAGTGGGACTTAACAAAAAGGGTTGATAAAAACAGGGACACATTTATTAAGACCAGCAATTTAGATTCTGCTTTTAATTGTGCCTGTGCTGCTAACATAAGCACCAAAGTTATGTGGAGGCGCAGGCCTCTAAATAACTTTGTCACACGTCCTGCTAGAGGAAGCAACAATCTAAAATGTATGCCAGCTCCCTTGCTGGCGTAGATTTAAGTCATTTTGTACGCCAAAAACTGGCGTACGATATGATGAATGAGACGGGCCTGCCAGCCCGCCCTCATCCCCATCCTCATCCCACCCCCTTTTTTAGACCTGTGGGAAAAGTTGAAGACTTTGCGACAAAATCTGCGACCGATATATGCCACAAAAGTGGCATACGTCAGTTTACAAATGGGGCCCAAAGTGTCCAAAATAACAAATCCTTTTTATACATTAGAATTTTTCAATTTAGTATAAATATCAGAATCAAAAAATATACATATTGGGGTATATATACTAAGACTTCCGTTGCAAACACCAGTCTTAGTATAAAGTTCAACAGTGCAAAATCTGTAGTCTAGATAAAAGCTGGTGTATTTATTGTGAATGTGATGGGTCACGGAGGCCACACCCCTCATGATAAGCTCCGTTCACTTTTCATACCAGTTTTAAAAAGTGCACAATAATTTGTAACTTTTTTATATCACTATTTTACATTAATGTATAGTGACCCATTATACAATGATAATATACTGTGGCATTTATACCGCGTGGCATGTAAAAATAAATAGTGTGGACTCACTGCTTCTCTCTCTCTAAAGAGTGCTCACTGTCTCGGACGCTGCACGTGTTGCTGCAACTTCACAGGATTGTGCCTTCTAGCAGTTCTCCTCAGGTGTCCGTGCCAGAGACAAAGACTTGATAAAGGGGTCTATGTACCCCAAAACATATTGTCTCAAAATAAAGATCAAATACAGTTTCTAACTGACTATTTTATATGGTTGTGTATTGAGCCTCTGACTATCTTCATTCAGCTTGAAAGCTTCAGTCAAGCCATCTCTCTATACTCTATTCGACCCCCTTGGCAGTGTGGCACCTGCCTAAAGGGCTCTCGATAGTACCAGCTGCACCAACCATCAACTATATCAACCCCACTTCTCTTATTACCATCACTGGTGTTGTGCACAACACAAACAGGTGAGCATATTACATCCTTGTACAAATATAATTCCCTGACTTATTCACCCTATGAGCGGCTTTTTCCAAGCCACATATGGCACTATTCAAAGTGGAATCTCTAGGTGAAAACTACAAGCTGGTGAGAATCCTATATCAGCACATTTTTTTGTTATTTCCATGAACTGTTATTTTGTTTTTTGAAGCAAGCCTGTATCGTTTTGCTGTGTATGCCCAACAAACCCTGGGAAAAGAGATTGTCTGAATGATCCCGTCTCACAATAGAAATAGAAATTAATTTCTGTAATAAAAGTATATTATAAAAATGGTCAGTATCACTGCCCTAGACATTACAGAAAAAAACCTGTTACACTTTAACTATTTCAGGACCACTATACTTTTGGGGACCATTTCGCCATATTTGTTGGGGTATCAATGTGATTTTTTTTCTTTGGGATTTAAAGGGGCTATCCAACCCCTATAATGACCCCCCCAATGCCTGGGCACCTCATATAGGTTATACTTACCCCGCTCCCTGGGAACCAGTGTTGCTACTGCTCTCCGCCAGCACAGCCGCAGCTGCATCTCTCCGTCGTGCACATCAAAACATCTGGCGTGGGGGGTGCAGCTAATCGCAGGCCTCGACAGGCTTGTCCCCGTCGCGGCCTGCTATTGGCTGCTCCCTCCGTCACTGGATGTTTTGACCTGTGCAACAGGGAGATGCAATGGCGGCCTTGCGGGGAGCAGGAGCAATGCGGGTGCCGGGGAGGGCGGGTAAGTATAACCTTATATAAGGTGCCTAGGCATTAGGGAGGTCATTATAGGGGTTGGATAACCCCCTTTAATTTAAGTTTATTTTCATATCTCTTAATAATATAAAAATGAGTTTCTGTCTGTCTGTCTGTCTGTCTGTTCTCTATGCGCGACCAAACTACTGGACCGATTTTCACCAAATTCGGCACACAGGTACATCAGGTGTCCGGGAAGGTTTTAGACCAGGTCTCATCTCTCTAGGACATACCGTTCCTGAGATATTCCCAAAATATGATCTCCATTAGCCAACATTACAACTGGGAACTTTGGTTTTAAACTCCAACTGCCATTCTCTGCAAAGGCACACACAGGGAGGGCAGGTTTCCATAACAACCAGGTAATTATCAGCAGCTGAGGATCTCATCCATTTCTATTTACTGACACTGTCAAAGGTATTCCGGTTACCATAAATATAACTTATGTTTTTTTCTATTACTACAGTTCAGTAGTAATAAAAGATGTTTTCCTCCACTGCTGCCTATTGAGTGGGCTCATAAATAAGCACGGTATTGACCTTTAATTCAGGCCACCCTAAAAGAAGTACTTAAAACCCCCGCCCCAGGTCTCACTAAGCCACACCCCCAACTCTGTCAGGCCACACCCCTTTCACTCCGCAGCCAACAGAGATTGAAAAAATAAAGGTAAAAATTAACTTCTGTCAGCTGCAGGGATGGGTGGGAGGTTGACTTTCTTTCTGCAACAACACACATAAACATTAAATAAAATAGATTAAATACACCCATGCGAAGCGTCTTGCTAATCCACGCCCCCGACTCTGTCAGGTCACGCCCCCTCCCACTCCGCAGCCAATGGGAATTGAAAAAATAAAGGTAAAAATAAACTTCTGTTTGCTGCAGGGGTGGGAGGGTGAATTTCTCTCTGCAACGACACACAAAAATTTTAGATGAAATAGACTAATTATAGACTACAACCGTTCGAAGCCTTTTGCTAAGCCATGCCCCATCTCTGTCAGGCCATGCCCCCTCTCACTCCGCAGCCCATTCTGCAACGACACACAGAAACATTAAACGAAATAGATTAAATGCACCTATGCGACGCGCTTTGCTAAGCCACGCCCCGACTCTTTAAGGCCACGCCCCCTCCCACTCCGCAGCCAACAGGGATTGAAAAAATAAAGGTAAAAATCAACTTCTGTCAGCTGCAGGGATGGGTGGGAGGTTGACTTTCTTTCTGCAACGACACACAGAAACATTAAATGAAATAGATTAAATACACCCATGTGAAGCGTCTTGCTAATCCACGCCCCCGACTCTGTCAGGTTACGCCCCCTCCCACTCCGCAGCCAATGGGGATTGAAAAAATAAAGGTAAAAATAAACTTCTGTTTGCTGCAGGGATGGGAGGGTGAATTTCTCTCTGCAACGACACACAAAAATTTTAGATAAAATAGACTAATTATAGACTACAACTGTTCAAATCGTCTTGCTAAGTCACCCCCCAACTCTGTCAGACCACGCCCCCTCCCACTCTGCAGCCATTCTGCAACGACACACAGAAACATTAAATGAAATAGATTAAATCACCTATGCGAAGCGCTTTGCTAAGCCACACCCCCAACTCTGTCAGGTCATGCCCCCTCCCACTCCGCAGCCAACAGGGATTGAAAGAATGAAGGGAAAATAAACTTCTGTCAGCTGCAGGGTGGGAGGGTGAATTTCTCTCTGCAATGACGCACAAAATTTTAGATGAAATAGACTAATTTCAGACTACAACCGCTCGAAGCATCTTGATAATCCACACCCCCAACTCTGCCAGGCCACGCCCCTCCCACTCCGCAGGCAACGGGGATTAAAAAAAATCAGCTGCAGGGGTGGGAGGGTGAATTTCTCTCTGCAACGACACACAAAAATCGTAGATGAAATTGACTAATTTTAGACTACGATCATTCAGTACTAATAAAAGATGTTTTTTTCCACTGCTACCCATTGCGGGTCCCCATAAATTACCATGTCATCGACCTGTAATTCATGCCACTCTGACCCTGCCCCAGATCTCGCGAAAACCACGCTCCGACTCTGTCAGGCCACGCCCCCTCCCACTCCGCAGCCAACGGGGATTGAAAAAATGAAGGTAAAAATCAACTTCTGTCAGCTGCAGGGGTGGGAGGGAGGTTGGATTTCTTTCTGCAGCAACATACAGAAACATTAAATGAAATAGATTAAATATACCCGTGCAAAGCAATGTTTTCTTCCACTGTTACCCATGGCGTGTCCTCATAAATTACCATGGCATTAACCTATAATTCAGGCCACCCTGAAATGAAGGACTTAACCCCCCCCCCCCCCGTGTCCCATTAAACCACACCCCCTCCCACTCCACAGCCAATAGGGATTGAAAAAATGAAGGTAAAAATCAATTTCTGTCAGCTGCATTGACTTTCTCTCTGCAACGACACACAGAAACATTAAATAAATAGATGAAATAAACCCAGGGTCTTTCTGCTAGTTATTTTATAGAAATTAAAAAAGATCAACTGAAATAGATGAGTTATTTGAATATGTAGTACTCCAAGCCTGGGATACTACAGTTGTAAATAGTTATCTATTGTATTGTGTTGTATATTTTTATGTTATGGATTATTTTGTATACTACAGCTGTTGTTACCAGTAAGGATATGGATGGCAAGGGTTAACCAGGAACAGGGCTAACCACCCTGTTCTTCCCCTCTTGTTAGGAGTGAGCTGGTCCTGCTTCCTGCTAGGAGGGGGAGTTACTGTGTAACCACACAGGAGTGAGGAAGCACACTACAGAGCTCCTGCTCCTTGAAAATGTTCTTCAGAGAGATCAGCTGAATTAAAGGAAATCTGTCACCTGGATATTCGCTATTGAAGTAAAGCCATGGCCTAATAGCACTTAGTACCTTATTTCCAGATGTGCCTTTGTTTCAGCAATAGATGTTTTCTATCTTCTGAAAATCCAGTTTATTTGGTAAGCAAATGAGCCAGTAAGGTATCCAGGGGGGCGTCACTCTTGAAAATCCAGTTTATTTGGTAAGCAAATGAGCCAGTAAGGTATCCAGGGGGGCGTCACTCTTGCAGGAAGGAGCCCAGGCACGCCCCATGCTAGTGCCCAAGCCCACCCTCCTGCTTGGAGCAGGGAAAGAGGGGCAGAGTTATGAATTTAATGTGATGTAGGAGAGGTGGGTGGACACATTGTGGCAGGAGGTGTGCCTGGGCTCCTTCCTGCAAGAATGACACCCCTCTAGACACCTTACTGACCCATTTGCATACCAAATAAACTGGATTTTCAGAAGATAGAAAACATCTATTGCTGAAACAAAAGCACATCTGGAAATAAGGTACTAAGTGCTATTAGGCTAATGCTTTACTTCAATAGCAATTATCCTGGTGACAGATTTCCTTTATGTACTCAAGTGAATCCTTTAGAAGACAGACAGCAGAGTAAACAGCTATAGCCAACATCAAAGACACTAAAAGGTGAATTACTATAGCTAGGACACCTTTCACCTAGACTAAGACTAGGCCAGTACAATACAAGTGCTAAAATGCAGCTAACCAGCCTGTCTTAATCATTCATACTGGTACCAGAAGACTGAACTTAAATGCAGTGAAAACCATGGGATTACACCATCTAATAAATTAAAGTTTTAATATGTATTTTTGTAAAAATGATGGCATCGAGGTTACCATATTATACTGTAGACTTGTTAGCCTTGCACTTTAGTCCTCTGAGTTTTCTTTAGCAGAACATGTTAATACTCCATTGCCAATAAATGACCTGCCTTTCATACTGTGCTTACCTTGGTAATGCCTTCCACCCTCCATTCTTTCAAAATAGTCCAAGGTACCAGAGGCTCCAATAAAAACATCATTGTTTATTCATTTCATCTTAGTGCAACTTAACCAAAACCTGTAAACATTGATATTTTTATTGGAACCTAGGGAACCTTGGACTTTTTGAAATTGACTTGATTCTTTAACCCCTTAACCTGTCCTATTTTCATTTTTGCATTTTTTATTTTTCCTCCTCACGTTTCAATAGCCATAGCATTTTACATTTTTTAATAGCCATCTGAAGATTTATCTTTTGTGGGATAAGTTTTATTTTTTAATGGTACCATTTAATTTACCATATCTTTAATTGGAAAATGGAAAAAAAAAACGTCTTTTTGGGGTTAAATTGAAAAATGAAAACTACACAATTCTACCATTTGATATAACAGTGTTCACTGCACGCTAAAATAACATGACATCCTTATTTAGCAGGATATTTTGTCTCCCAGTCTCTACCCTAGGTCCAGCCAACCTAGAATAAATTAAGAATTAGCATGTTTAATTGCTGGTGCTATATAAACCCTTACTCCCTTCACACCCATTTTTAATTTTGTCCTCAACTTCATAGCCCACCATTTTTGTTTTACCCTTTTTTTTTGTTTCTTTTTGGTTTAACCTTAACTTATGCCTGTTTAGGGCAATATAGTTTGCCAGTTACCTGGAAGTGAGTTCACACCATGATATTTTTCTTCTTGGATCAAGTACAGACTAAGTAATATGGATTCATTTCTTCACCTATAGACTATGCAATGAAACAATGCAATATGGTCTCATGCCTGGGGTGTGTCCCTGGTATTAGTACAGACCACTTGAAGTGAAGAGTCTATGGCATCATGTACAGCTTATGCCTGTGGTGGGGTTTCCCTGGCTTCATGTACAGACCACATGATGTGAAGCCTTACTGCCATACAAAACAGCTCCTGCCTGGGGGGCTCCCTGGCCTTAGCTTGTTGATCGCCATGATGGATGTTTTTTTGACTGCAGCTACTTCACACACTATGGCGTTATCAGGTATGTTTTAAATCTTGTTTGATGTTTCTGATATCAACTATATTACCTTAGCATTATTAATTACAGGCCTTGGTGGTTCCCTGGCATGTGATTTTACTTGCCATGCTAGCATCATGTATGTTTTATATATTGAGGGTATCCTCAGGATTACCAGCATTGGCCATGGTGTCTGTTTATTTGTACACCATGCTGGCATCGAAGTTGCTCCAATTGACCTGAAAGTTGGTATAAAACCCCCTCTAGCCTCCTAGGCAGGGGCGTTGCTAGGGTCTCAAAAGATCCGGGGCCCAAGCCCCAATGAATATGGCGCAATTCTCCTAAGTCGACTGCCCGCCTCCCCTTCCGCAGCAGCACTTACCTCTCATATCCAATGCCTCCAGGTGACGTCTCCTCTGATGTAGATCTTCTCTGTCATCATCTTTGGTCCGGACAACTTCTCTCAGCCGCCTCATCTCTGCAGAGTGTGACACACAGACATCTTAGCTTCCTCACATTTCATCATCTCCCAACCTGGAGTCCCCACAGTGTTATACTGCTGCTCGCTGTGCCCCCCAATACCCCAAAATACTATCCTGAAGAAATATCAGTGCCCCCATAGTAATAGTGCTCCTCAAAGTCTCACCAATAGTAATTCCCTTCTAGAATGCCCTCATTAGTAATACTGCTCCATACAGTGCCCTCAACAGTAATAATGCTCCCCAACGGTGCCCCCATCAGTAGAAGAGCCCTCCAGTATTAATAATACCCTCACAGAGCCCCTAGTAGAAATAAAGCCCTCTTATTGTTCCCTCAGTGGTAATAAAGCTCTCTACAGACACCTCAGTAGTAATATGGCCCCCTATTGTTCCCCCAGTGGTAATAAAGCTCTCTACAGACCCCTCAGTAGTAATAAGATCCCCCATAGTGCTCTTAGTAGAAATAAGGTGGATCTATAAGTCTCTCCTATAGAGGCCCCAGTATTCATAAGATCTATAATGTCCCCTGGATTTATAATACTCCTAGTGCCCCCGTATTTATATCACCCTCCCCTGTTATAATGCTCGCCCTGAAGTGCCCCCAGTATACAGTCCCATGTAAATAACATCACTCCCCTACCTTCAGCTCTTCCAATATAGAGTCCCATATAAATAACATCACTCCCTCCGCAGCCTCCTTCAACATACAGTCCCATGAAAATAACATCACCCCCTCCCACAGCCCCCTCCAACGTTAAGTCCCATGTAAATGACATAACTCTCTCCCTCAGCCACCTCCAAAATTCACTCCCATGAAATAACATCATCCCCTCCCACAGTCCCCTCCAACACAGTCCCATGTAAATAGCATCACCCACTGAACATTCAGTCCCATGTAAATAACATCCCTCTCTTCAGCCCTAACATACATTCCCAGTTAAATAACTACAACTCCCAGCATTACTCTGCCTTCACTTACCTCTCCTTATAGCAGACATCAGCAGAGCTTCTTCCCCTACAGTTTCTTCATTCTTCACTGTTGAGCCTCTCCTGCACTCATGTGACCAGTGACATCATCGCAGGTCCTTCTCAGCTACTACACCGATAACATGACCTGTGATGTCACCACAGGTCCTACACCTCGTGCAGTGCAGTTTTAGATTTGTGCAGTTTTAGATTTGTGCAGTTTTAGATTCGATTGTATTGCCATCCTGAGGACGGCAATACAATTGTATCTAGCTGGCAGGTAGGACATTCGGGGCCTGGGAGGAAACAGGCGCCCAGGCCCCGAATGTTTTAGCCTAGCAACGCCCCTTCTCCTAGGACTCATAATTCTTAGGAAAACTTGCTGTCTCTTTTAGTTTATTTTTTAAGGGACTTTTACTTTTCCTTTCAAAATTCCCAGTGCCCTCAACAGTGTTGAGCCTCTCCTGCACTCATGTGACCAGTGACATCATTGCAGGTCCTTCTCAGCTACTACACCGATAACATGACCTGTGATGTCACCACAGGTCCTACACCTCGTGCAGTGCAGTTTTAGATTTGTGCAGTTTTAGATTCGTGCAGTTTTAGATTCGATTGTATTGCCGTCCTGAGGACAGCAATACAATTGTATCTAGCTGGCAGGCAGGACATTCAGGGCCTGGGAGGAAACAGGCGCCCAGGCCCCGAATGTTTTAGCCTAGCAACGCCCCTTCTCCTAGGACTCATAATTCTTAGGAAAACATTGCTGTCTCTTTTAGTTTATTTTTTAAGGAACTTTTACTTTTCCTTCCAAAATTCCCCCTCCCCAAGATCTGGAACGCGATAACAGTAATAGTAAATGATGTCTGAGTGACACCGACTTACAATGCTGTGGGTAAACGCACATTTGATGGTGTTATCGTACAGCCTGTTTAAAAAGACACAGCGCCGGCATGTCTTATGCTTTTTCATATTTCACAGCTTTCAAAAATTGTCCCTTATAGGGAGCAGATGATGTTTAAACACACACAGTGTTATGAGATTTTTTTTAAAAGTGTCTTTGGGGAACATGATGATTGGCAAGTGACATTAGTGGAATGATGCAGGCCACAGCATGCAGCAGCCATACACAGCGTGATGGAAGGTAGGCAGACAGATAGACAGCAAGAGTGACGTGATGGGGCATTTCAACTGTTTTAACCACCCCAACAAAATATAAAAAATTCAACCTTATTAACCTCCTCCCGCAAAATTAATTTATAAATTTTAACTGGGTAGAAAGTGAGTACTCAGAAACTGACCTTTAGGCATTAGTGGCATGATGTAGGCCCCAGCATTGCCTGGACTATGAGAAAATATTGAGTCAGTAAATCATGTACATTTATGCTGCTCAATAAAGAAATTTCCCCCAAATTTTATTGATTTTATTCTAAAATTTGAACCATTTGTAAAGTGAATACACGTAAACTGACAATTGAGAGGCATTAGCAGCATGATGCATGTTTCTAGGCCACACATTCATTTATCGATGGCTGGCGATGAAGAGAAGGTGGAGGAGCGGGAGAAGCAGAAAGGGTTAATGACAATGTGAAAGACACTGTACTGCTCGTAGATGCAGCTTGGCTACTACAAGATGGGCCAGAAAAAGGCAGAAATTTTTGTACATGGAGTGGGGTGATGACGCTTCATGTGGTTTAATAGAACTGTGGTGCCTACATTTGTGTTTGCCTGCCCATGTTTTATTTTGCTCTTGCCCAGCTTGCACAAGGCAATGCTTTTTTTCTTCTGGCAGCATGGAGAAAATATATCTGTATATTACTCACAAGAAGCTAGGGATTTTCGGCTTTTGGGTGAAATTTATAGAAAACATAAAAAGTTCACGCTACAGTGATATTATATCATGAAAGTGGGGCATATAAGTAGAAGCATGCAATGGTGATTTCCTCATCTAAAACAATTTATTAAAACAAAATCCAATAACAGCGGTGGTTATAACCCCACTAAAAATGTCAGTGTCTCAAAAACTTGTAATGTGGCCTTGAGCATCAATTACAGCTTGACAACGATGTCTCATACTGTTCACAAGTCGACTTTTGTCTTCTGAGGCATGGCATCCCACTCTCCTTGAAGGATGGCCCTCAGGTCATTGAGGTTCTGGGATACAGGGTTACGAGTCTTTACATGGCAACTCAGTTGATCTTATAGGTTTGCAATGGGATTCAGGTCTGGAGAAAGTGCAGGCCACTCCATTTGAAGTACCCCAGTCTCCAGCAGACATTCCCTAATGATGTGACCTCGATGAGCTGGCGCATTGTCATCCATGAAGATGAAATTAGGCCTGTGTTGGTCATGCAGAGGCACAATAACTGGATTAAATATGTTATTCAAGTAGTATGGGCTTGTCACTGTACCATTCATAAAGTGTAGGGCAGTTCTATTTTAACTAGACACACCTGCCCACACCTGCCCACACTGTAACACCACCACACTAATAGATGCTGTGGTCAGGTACCCTTGCAGGCCGTCTAGCATGTAGATTACACTGATATAGATGGTTCTTGAATGCTCTGACATGACACTTGGGTGCTTCTCACCTCCCTTAAATGTGCCTGGAGTTGTGTGGCATTCATCATCTGGTTCCGCAAGGCATTGTTCACAATGAAGCCGTCATCAGTGTGGGATGTGGCCAAAGGACGTACCCTTCTATGCCTTTCTGTGACTCTTCCAGTCTCTCTGTATCTCTGTTGGAACCTGCTGATGACACTCTGTGACACTCCAAGCTCTTTTTTCTACCAGCAGATTATCCTGTGGTGTGCCTTTTTTCTACCAGCAGACACTGCCTGTATTACTGACTCCAAGCTCAGTGGCAACTTCCATCTGAGAAAATCCTGCTTGAAGCCTCGCAATGGTGGGGTACTGTTGATCAATTGTTAGGTGTCGTCTTGGTCTCATTATGTCAAAATGTGAACAGCATGATGAGGAGAACTGTTTAAATACCAATTCTAAGTGAACCAGGAAATTTATTGGGCGATTCATGGATCAAACACCTATTGTTAATTTTGCCATTAAACTCCTTCTTAGGGAACAGAAAGTTGTGCAAAAAGTACTGAAACATTGAACAGTTGGACATGTGCATTCAACAGTTTACAGAAGGTCACATTAAGCTCACCTGTTAATCCTGAAATTTCACTCACAAGCCAAATATCCCTAACTTTATGGGAGTAGTATATATATATATATATATATATATATATATATACTGTGTGTGTATATATATATATATATATATATATATATATATACAGTACAGACCAAAAGTTTGGACACACCTTCTCATTCAAAGAGTTTTCTGTATTTTCATGACTATGAAAATTGTATATACACACTGAAGGCATCAAAACTATGAATTAACATATGTGGAATTATATACTTAACAAAAAAGTTTGAAACAACTGAAAATATGTCTTATATTCTAGGTTCTTCAAAGTAGCCACCTTTTGCTTTGATTACTGCTTTGCACACTCTTGGCATTCTCTTGATGAGCTTCAAGAGGTAGTCACCTGAAATGGTATTCCAACAGTCTTGAAGGAGTTCCCAGAGATGCTTAGCACTTGTTGGCCCTTTTGCCTTCACTCTGCGGTCCAGCTCACCCCAAACCATCTCGATTGGGTTCAGGTCTGGTGACTGTGGAGGCCAGATCATCTGGCGTAGCACCCCATTACTCTCCTTCTTGGTCAAATAGCCCTTACACAGCCTGGAGGTGTGTTTGGGGTCATTGTCCTGTTGATAAATAAATGATGGTCCAACTAAACGCAAACCGGATGGAATAGCATGCCGCTGCAAGATGCTGTGGTAGCCAAATGCTGGTTCAGTATGCCTTCAATTTTCAATAAATCCAGTGTCACCAGCAAAGCACCCCCACACCATCACACTCCTTCTCCCCACACTCCTTCTCCATGCTTCACGGTGGGAACCAGGCATGTAGAGTCCATCCGTTCACCTTTTCTGCGTCGCACAAAGACATGGTGGTTGGAACCAAAGATCTCAAATTTGGACTCATCAGACCAAAGCACAGATTTCCACTAGTCTAATGTCCATTCCTTGTGTTCTTTAGCCCAAACAAGTCTCTTCTGCTTGTTGCCTGTCCTTAGCAGTGGTTTCCTAGCAGCTATTTTACCATGAAGGCCTGCTGCACACAATCTCCTCTTAACAGTTGTTGTAGAGATGTGTCTGCTGCTAGAACTCTGTGTGGCATTGACCTGGTCTCTAATCTGAGCTGCTGTTATCCTGCATTTTCTGAGGCTGGTGACTCAGATGAACTTATCCTCCGCAGCAGAGGTGACTCTTGGTCTTCCTTTCCTGGGGCGGTCCTCATGTGAGCCAGTTTCTTTGTAGCGCTTGATGGTTTTTGCGACTGCACTTGGGGACACTTTCAAAGTTTTCCCAATTTTTCGGACTGACTGACCTTCATTTCTTAAAGTAATGATGGCCACTCGTTTTTCTTTACTTAGCTGCTTTTTTCTTGCCATAATACAAATTCTAACAGTCTATTTAGTAGGACTATCAGCTGTCTATCCAGCTGACTTCTGCCCAACACAACTCATGGTCCCAACTCCATTTATAAGGCAAGAAATCCCACTTATTAAACCTGACAGGGCACACCTATGAAGTGAAAACCATTTCAGGTGACTACCTCTTGAAGCTCATCAAGAGAATGCCAGGAGTGTGCAAAGCAGTAATCAAAGCAAAAGGTGGCTACTTTGAAGAACCTAGAATATAAGACATATTTTCAGTTCTTTCACACTTTTTTGTTAAGTATATAATTCCACATGTGTTAACTCATAGTTTTGATGACTTCAGTGTGAATCTACAATTTTCATATTCATGAAAATACAGAAAACTCTTTGAATGAGAAGGTGTGTCCAAACTTTTGGTCTGTACTGTATATATATATATATATATATATATATATATATATTCTAAGTTATATTGAATCGCACAAAAAAAGGATTTCTGTGAAAATGGGAAAACAAAATGAAAGTGCTTGCAGGTAGCTGCTTTTGAGATGCACCTACACTTCTGATAGCAGGCACAGCCAGCCACAGGTCCCGTCTCCTCTCTTCCTGTCTTTCAGCTGCCCTGCTTCTCTCTATTGTACACAGCACACACAATTCTTCTTTGGAACCCTAGCCTTTCCCTTCACTGTCCCTAGCAATAATCATGATTGGTTGATTTCTGATTTATTTTTCACTGTCCCTGACTCCCTAAGATCATTTTTCGGGCAGACACTGTAAGACCCAACCACCCTCATTCACAGCCCAGCACAGAATTGTGTTTGGGTCGTTCTGCTAGGGCACCTCCCCACCTGCTGCAGCACTGATCGGCTTATCCAGGCTGTGAGCCTAAGAGCCAATCCAGGCAAGCCCTCAACCCCACTTACTCTCAGGATCATGTGAGAATCATTCTTCCTCCCTACTGCTTTTGCCCAGATCTCCAGTTCAGAGCCCTGAAGTGCATTCATTTGATGCCACATGTAGAGGATTTGCTGTTGATTGCTTCATCAGCAAAGATGCTCCTTCTACTGTAAAGTTAATCAACTCTATCAGTATCATTATCTCCAAGTACAGAGCATTACTATCTAACAGCAAATCAAGTGTATAGTCGTTCTGCCGTGAATGAGCTTGGACATCTCACTTCTGCCTGGTTATGGAAAAGAGATCTTTAGCAGCATATATCCTCAGTATATGGTATCAATTCCCTTCTATCTTCAGGTTGAGTTCCACTGGCCAATGATTGCTCAGCAGGTCTTTTTTTGGTTAAGGAGAAGAACCTATTAGAAAGAGAAACAAAGTTTATTACAAGAGTCAAGTAATCATTACTGAAGATGTTGGCGCTCAAGGTTTAGGGAGCTTATTTGCAATAGCAGTGTATGTATGTACCCAGGCATAGCATAGTCAAGCCCAAGCAGCCAATGCTAGGAACGGTAGCTGTCTTGCTCTTTTATCAGACAGATGTCCCCAGAATGAAGCAAAATTTTTACTGTTTCCTAAATAAAATAGGAAGCTCCAGTAAAGGACATGTATGGCCACCGGAGTTCTACCTTTGTAGATCTACTGATGGTAGTCAATGCTCTTTAACAATGTAAGCAACCATCTCCTGTACATCCTTCCTCAGAATCACAGAGAAGCCAATTTTGATTGTGCATTCTTTCCAGGGCCTAGTTTCCTATGCCTTTATGTCATTTTAAGGGAAAATGGGTAATTCTGCCACATCAAGACCTTCTGATACAGAAAGGTTCCATCAGCCTCATCTCAACAAGCTCTAGTTGATAACTTGGATGCTAAGAGAAGAATCATTGAGGAATAAAGGCCATTGGAGTCTGCTATGAAGAAGCCTTGAGAAAATATTCTTCTTGTCCTCACCCTGCTGTTTATGTTCTGATGATCTTTGTATTCTTGTAGGAAAGCTTCCAGAGGGAATTACTATTCTACACCTGAAAGTTCCTGTCTGCAATAATGTGACAGATTGGATGATCAACCACTCATCACCAGATTCTTAAAGTAATCAGAGTCTTTAGGCCAGACACAAGACCTCCTCTTCCTACGGGGTTTGGCATGATCAGCAATCCCTGTCATTGTGGCCGTGTGCCTGCTGTATTATATACATTGGACCAGCACTCCGCAAACACAAATAACATACAATAATGCCATAGTTATATGTGTTATATATTCTGGTTCTAATACTACGCTTATTTTATAAATTGAAGATCCTTGGCAAATACATTTTGTACAAAATTATAGTGTCACACTGGCCACCATAAAATACAGGGAATGCAGGTTCCACATGCATGTTGGGTACACTCTGCCTTTTACCATTTTTGGTGCCATAATGGCCCAGATTAAATCCAATTTTTGTGTTTCTAGGCATGGCAACGTCCACCTGCGCATTGGGATGTGCTGACTGACACCCTTTTTCTTGGTGCTATTTTATATAGCCGGCACTTGCCGTATATGGGGTGGGCTCACTGCAGCAGCTCACTCCATACAAGCCCTCAACCACTGTGATGTTTGCGTCTGTCACAGTGGCTGAAGGGGTTAAAGGGGCTGCCCAGTATTTCAATATCTGGTCGTTGGGGCTCTGACACCTTCAGAAGGGAGAACTACACATCGAACAGAGCTGGTTACTTCAGTGGAAGCAGTGCTGCAATAATCAGCTCCATCCACTACAAGTACACATTGGAGGATGCTGTGTAGTTCCAGCTCCAAAACTACCCTGAAACACCTGATTAGCAGAGATGTGGGGTGTCAGACCCCCAATAATCAGATATTGATGACTTATCTTGGATAGGTTATCAATAGTTAATAACTATAGCTGTACACATAGTATATTCGATACATGTTTACATGTATATATAATAGTATAGAAATTATTTAAGAGGTAGATACCTGCAGAACAGATATTTTTCAATTTCAGTACAAGCTTAGTGTCTTGGATTGTTGTTCGATAGCTATAATACATTAAACAGCCTTGTATCTTGCTGTTTCTCTGTGATACAACTTTCTTGACCACAACAAAACATTAAGCGATTGAGATGTAAACCGCGGAGCAATTAAGAAATACTTCCTACACTTAAATTCCCCACATAATGCAAATGTAAATTAGGTAATTTTTTATGTCCTTGTATTTCTGAGTGGGATGTATGCTTCTGTTGGGAGAAGGTAATCCAGGTACTGTATGTCATGCCCAGATGGAACGCTTGCAGTGTTCATGGCAGTGACAGCTGTGTGTGGGAAGCATGACTTCAACTATGCTGAGAAGATGGAGGGGGAAGCTTGTTTACAGCAGTACTGCCTGGAAAGATGAAGGGAGAAAATCATTTTATTCAGTAAGAGAGATAAACATTTAGCTTGCTGTTCTGATAGCTTTTAAAGTCTTTGTCTTAGCAGTTAACACATTCAATATATTTTAGTTTTGTATGTGCTTTCAGCAGAAAATCATAGCATGAAATAGAATATGAAAAACAACAAAATCATACTCAAAGCAAGAATCATGTTACAGGAGTCACATTACGCCAATTTCAGAGTCACATTTGCATGTTTATTTTCAAATGTTTTTATGGGGATGTTCAAGTAGTGTGTAGGAAAATTTATGAAAATACGAAGAACAAGGAAGAATAAAGCTTTTATAGTTGGAATGGAGAATATACACCCATTGACAAAAAATAAATAAAATATAAAATAACCCACCAAGAAGAAGTTGTTGGAATTGAATTAAACTTTATGTGTGTAGATGTAATGATGATATATGTGAGTACAATATTAGAACAAAAGGATGTTTCTTGGGAAAACTTTACAATTGAAAGGAAACTCTACCACCCTGATAGGCCGCCTCTAGCCTGGATATAAGATGAGATACAGTAGGAAATGGAGGCATAGAGGTTCTGAATGGTGTCCTGCAGCATGTTTATCTACAGATTTTGCAGCTGGGCCTGTAGATCCTGCACACTCCTAGTTGCTGAAGCTGGAGCTCGACTGGTGATAAATCATGCAACCAGGTGTTAGAGTAGCTTGGGGGACAATAAGCACACACAGCATTGGTGTACATTAGAGTTTTGGTGTCCCCTTTCTTAGTGTTTATTTATACATAAAGACACAAATACAAGGCCAATTAGATGTTTATGGTACGGTACACTAAGCCAATCAGATGTTTATTTTATGGTACACTGAGACAATCAAAGGGTTATGGTATAGGACACTGATCCAATCAGATTAGAAGAAACATGAGTGCATGATAGTCTCATGTCAGGACAGAGCAGATTATAGTGGAATCTGTGGACAGGGGCTGCCTGGCCTTATCCGCTGTAAACCTAAACAGGTCGTGTAGCCCACCACCCCCTTTCCACACCCTGTATTGGAATGTCCTTAAGGAGTTTGAAAAAGTTTGTTTAAAGACAAGATGTAATCAGTTACATTAACAAAGGCAGGTCAATAAAATGACTGGCTGATATATTCCTAAGAAACCCTCGCTGTGTGGGCGAGCATTAATCTGCTGAAAAATACCATTTGGAAGCCCTGCCATGAGAGGTCACAAATGTGGCCATAGGATGTCCTGCACATATAAATGAGCTGTGAGTGTCCCTCATATCCCTACTAGGGGTGACCAGTTGTTGAATGAGATCGCTCCCCAGATCATCCCACAACAGTTGGGGCAGTGTGCTGCTCCACAGCAAAGGCAGGATTGAAGTGCTCACCAAAAGGAATTGATACTCAAACCCAAGTCAGGGGATCTCAAACAGAACCTTGATTCATTGCTAAAGATGATATGGTTCTAGTCCTTAGCAGACCAGGTTTCCTGTTCATTACATCACTACAAACTAATGTGACGCTGTTAATGGCAGGACACATAATGGGTGCCAACTCATCAAATTTTCTTCTGCTAAGTGCCTGGAAATGGCCTGTCCAGAGACAGGGATGTGTAATGAAGATGCCACCTGTGTCTGGATGAGGGACAACAAAACTGTGGAAGCTGCTCTCGTTTATGAGTGAAAAGATCCTCTACATGTGGTCTGTCTGGGCCATCCAGAGGCTGTTCGCCATATGTGCATTGTAAGGCACGTGCATCGACGTCGTGTACGCGGTCGTTTGCCCTCCCGGGCTGCGGGTGTTGGTGAGGGGGCACGGGCGAATCTCAGTGCGGTATCCTTGCACCCACAGTCTTACTGCAGTGAACAAGGTCCGGCACAGGAAGTGGTCATGCGCCAGCTCCTTGAGACCTCTGGTGATGTCACTTCCGCCAGGCGTTCACAGGATGTATGTAAGGCACCACGCCCTGCCCTTGAGACCTCTGGTGATGTCACTTCCGCCAGGCGTTCACAGGAAGTATGTAAGGCACCACGCCCTGCCCTTGAGACCTCTGGTGATGTCACTTCCACCAGGCATTCACAGGAAGTATGTCAGTAACCACGCCTCTGCCAATTAGCTCGCTGCTATTTAAACCCTGAGCTTCTGCTGGGCAGGGCCGGTGCCTTGTTGTTCATGTGCGACTGCTATACGGTCCGGTCCATTTGCTATCTGACACTGAATGGTGTATTCGGTGTTTCAGTGCTTTCTTGCACTGGTGCGTGGTTCCACGTACCTGCTTCACTGTCTGTCTTTTCGTATAGTGTCTATCACTCTGAGTGTTTGAAGGCCACGCTTGCAGCCGTGCCATAGCCCCCTCCTGGAGCACGGGTTCACGGTGGGCGTCGCCCGTCTGGAGGTCTGTGTAGCCAAAGCTCTGGTTCCAGTCCCAAGTGCAGTTGCGCGGCACGTGTTGGTGTGAACTGTTACTTAATATTTGTGTTTTGCCTTCTGTATTATTTCGCCCTTCGGAAGCGGTCGTTATTGTCCGGCTGCCCAGGGTTGGGTCCAGTGATCCCCAGTGACTCTGCCAAGTGGCAGAGTCACTTAATTATTTTATTTGTGCCTCAGTGGCCTAACATGCACGCCCTCAAGTAACCAGTACTCCAAATACCTCCTAGCAGCTAGGTCAGTAAGACATAGATGGGGGGCAGAGATTCATTCTCACACATGTACTGTGATTATGGAGCGGAGGGGGCAGGCCATGAACATGTCATCACTGATGACATGTTCATTGTTGGTTGTAGCCAGGCTATCATCAGGCGCACAAAGTACGGCACATGATCCAGGAAGGGTCAGGAGCAAATCATTTGACTGGGGAGCACAGTGCAGCCCTGGTAGGCAACTTTTCAATTGAAAATTATTAGTTTTAACAAGTTTGGGGCATGAAATAAAAAATAAAAAACTCGGAAAAACCCTTAAACCCATGCAAAGAGGTAGAGATTGCAAGCCCTATTGACCTTCGACTGTCTCAAAGATAGGTTTAGGCCCCTTTCACACGAGCGTGATGGATTAGGTCAGGATGCGTTTAGGGTGTGTTCAAGAAAACTCGCACCATTTTGCAAGCAAGTTCAGTCAGTTTTGTCTGTGATTGCGTTCAGTTTTTTTCCATGCGGGTGCAATGCGTTTTGATGCGTTTTTCATGCGCGTGATAAAAAACCACCAGTGATAAAAAACCATCAATGAAAAACGCACTGCATCCGCACTTGCTTCAGGATGCAATGCCTTTTTCACTGAAGCCCCATTCACTTCTATGGAGCCAGGGCTGCGTGAAAAACATAGAATATAGAACATGCTGCGTTTTTTACGCAACGCAGAACTGATGCATGAAAAAAAACACTCGTGCACAGACCCATTTAAATGAATGGGTCAGGATTCAGTGCAGGTGCTATGTGTTCACGTTATGCATTGCACCCGCGCGGAAAACTCGCTTGTGTGAAAGGTGCCTTACTAGTGGACTTGTAGACATTAATGTTGTGGTGAAACTTGGCCCAAGATAACAGACTGGCCAATTATACTGGCAAGGATTAGCTTAAAGAAGTTTCCACTTGACTCACTAGCCACAGTGGTGACCCGCCTCAGCCAGTGATTGGCTGGGAGAAGTGTAAAAAAGATTTTTGTCTGAATTCTTGTCTTTGTATAACATTACTGATGTGACTGTGCATGCCCTAGTGTGGATTCTTCTTTGCATTGGCCTGCATTCCTGCACAGGTGTTGTTGGAAGACAGGAACGTTGCTACCTGATACATGTAAGTTACCTTGCTTGCTTATGGATCAAAGGTTATTTGCACTGCAATCTGTCACTTTCCCACGCTCACACCAGGTCTAAAAAAGTGGGCGTGGCATGGGGGAGAGGACGGGCCGGCAGATCCATCTCATTTACCATTCTCTATGCCTGGTTTAGACGTAGAAAATGGTCTAAATGTAAGACAGCTATGAAGCTGTCTTACATTTAGAAGCGGTGGTGGATCCGCCGAAGTTATGTAGAGGCATGCACTGCCAGCTATAGGGGATATTAGCCCCGTCACAACTGCCGTATGGCTTTATATATGTTATCTGCACATACCCATGTACAGTGCCTTGCGAAAGTATTTGGCCCCCTGGAACTTTTCAACCTTTTGCCACATTTCAGGCTTCAAACAAAAAGATATAACATTTTAAAATTTTGGTGAAGAATCAACAACAAGTGGGTCACAATTGTGAAGTGGAACGAAATTTATTGGATCATTTAACCTTTTTTGTAATAATAAAACTGAAAAGTTGGGCGTGCAAAATTATTCGGCCCCCTTGCATTAATACTTTGTTGTGCCACCTTTTGCTGCGATTACAGCTGCAAGTCGCTTGGGGTATGTCTCTATCAGTTTTGCACATCTAGAGTGTCAGGACTCAGGGGTACAGACAACACAAGACAGTGGACAACCACGATGGCGTTCCCTATACTGAATAAGTGGAACACCAAACAGGACAGGCAAAACAACCAAAAACGGACAAAGGAGCAAACAAGGACCGAACCACAGAGCAATGCAGTAATAATCGGCAATACAGACCAAAGTCAAAGGTCAGGTGGAGGGTGGATAAGTACGCAATCAGAGGGACTAGGAAGGGAACAAACAGGAGAAGACACAGGGGAGCTGGGATCCAGGTATGAACCGAAATAGCCAGCAAGGAAGTGAGCAGCTAGCTGACATTTATGCAGGATCAGAGGCTAGGTCCAGAAGCTGATTGGACCAGCCCTGATCTCAGTAACAAGTTCAGCTGAAGCACAAATCCTACAGAGCACAGTAACTCCTGCATTGCTGGACAAAAGCAATCGGGTGTGTCACAACAACCCAGGCACAGTTCACACTAGGTATTGCACACCCTGACAGTACCCCCCCCCCTCTTATGAGGGGCCTCAGGACCCTTAGCCAATGGACCAGGCTTAAAAGGGTTAAGTACATGGTATCACCGAACCAGGCGGGGCGCATGCATGTCCTTGGCAGAAACCCACGTACGTTCTTCTGGCCCAAAGCCCTTCCAGTGGACCAGATACTGTAATGAGCCCTGAACCCAACGAGAACTTAAAATTTCCTCCACCTCATACTCCAATTCACCCTGGATGATGAGTGGAGCAGGAGGAGGCGACGGGGAAACCGGCGGCACATATTTTTTCAAAAGAGACTTATGAAATACAGAATGGATTCGAAGAGCCGTAGGCAGTTTCAATCTAAAGGTAACAGGATTAATGATCTCCAGAATGGTATATGGCCCAATATATTTGGGCGCCAGTTTCCCTGACTGTACCCTCAATTTCATATTTCTAGTTGAGAGCCAGACCTTATCACCTAGTACGTATTGGTGGCCAGATATGCGTCTTTTATTAGCATGCTTTTGGTAGGACTCTTGGGCTTTAACCAAGCTCTGGTGAGCTTGGGCCCACACTGTGCACAGTTTAGAAAATATAGCCTCAGCTGAGGGGTTAACAGATTCGGCGGAGTGAACGGACGAGTACCTGGGGTTAAAACCATAATTACAAAAAAATGGCGACATCTTAATAGAACTTTGTTCATGATTGTTAATAGCAAACTCTGCTAGAGAAATGAAGTCTCGCCATTTGTCCTGAGTATTAGCTACGAAATACCTTAAAAATTGTTCCATAGACTGATTGGTCCTCTCAGTCTGTCCATTCGTCTGTGGATGGAAGGCAGACGAGAATGACAAGGAGGTACCTAACTTACCACAAAACTCCCTCCAGAATCTAGCCACGAACTGGACACCCCTATCGGAAACAATGTTTTCTGGAACACCATTTAGGCGGAGAATATGATTAACGAAGAGCATGGCTAGTAAACGAGCGCTAGGCAGTTTACGCAGTGGAACGAGGTGGCACATTTTCGAAAATCTATCTACCACCACCCAAATTACAGTTTTCCCTTTAGACAGTGGCAGGTCAGTAACAAAATCCATTGAGAGATGCGTCCAGGGTCTCGTAGGGACCGGTAGAGGATGTAACAGACCCTCAGGTGGCCTACGAGGGACCTTGGACCTAGCACAAATCTCACAAGCCTCAACAAAAGCCTTGACGTCTCGAGCCCAGGATGGCCACCAGTAATGGCGCGAGAGTAAATACTTAGTACCTGCTATCCCTGGATGACCAGCCAAGACAGAACTATGGATCTCTTCTAAGACTCGGAGTCGAAGGTTTGGAGGTACAAACAGAAGGGATTCTGGAGTATCATGGGGTGCCAGACCCTGAGACTCTGCGATCAGGGTCACCAAGTCTGGTTGCAAGACTGACACAACAACACCGGGTTTTAAAATTGTATCGGGATTCCTGGGAGCGCTTTCGATGTCGAAGCTGCGAGACAGGGCGTCAGCCTTGACATTACGGGAACCAGGCCGATACGAAATTTCAAAGTCGAATCTAGTAAAAAACAAGGCCCATCTGGCCTGACGCGGAGAGAGACGTTTAGCACTATCTAGGTAAACCAGATTCTTATGGTCAGTGAGCACAGTCACCTTATGTTTGGTACCCTCCAAGAAATGCCTCCACTCATCAAACGCCATCTTTATAGCTAGTAATTCCCTATTGCCGATGTCGTAAATACATTCGGCTTGAGAAAACTTTCTTGAGAAGTAAGCAATCGGCCGAAGGTTGGTAAGAGTGTCCGATCCCTGGGATAAGACCGCTCCTACCCCCACCTCAGATGCGTCTACCTCCACAATAAAAGAACGCTCAAAGTCTGGTTGAGCCAGCACCGAAGCTTCTGAGAAACACCGCCGAAGTTTGTCGAATGCCTGAGTAGCCTCTGAGGTCCAGTTAACTAGATCCGCCCCCTTCTTGGTCAAATCCGTGAGAGGTTTGGCTATGATGGAAAATCCTTTAATGAATTTCCTATAATAATTGGCAAAGCACCTGTAAGGCCTTCAGACTATTGGGTCGTTCCCATTTTTCAATGGCTACAACTTTGAGTGGATCCATACAAAATGAATTTGGAGTAATGTAATAACCTAGAAATGAGACCTCCTGGATACCGAACTGGCATTTCGACAACTTGGCACACAGATTATTTTGCCTCAGAAGCTCCAAAACAGTACAGACATGCATTATGTGAGAAGCCCAATCGGGGGAGAAAATCAAAATGTCGCCCAAGTAGACAACTAAAAAACGCCCTAAATGCTCACGAAAAATATCATTAACAAAATGCTGGAAAACCGCCAGAGCATTGCATAACCCAAATGGCATGACTAGATATTCGAAATGGCCCTCTGGGGTATTGAAGGCGGTCTTCCACTCATCACCTTCTCTGATTCTGATTAAATTATATGCCCCCCGCAAGTCCACCTTAGAAAACCATTTGGCTCCCCCTATCTGGTTAAATAAGTCTGGAATCAAGGGCAGCGGATGTCGTTTTTTTAACTGTAATTTTGTTCAGTTCCCAGTAATCGATGCAGGGTCGGGGAGAGGAGGATGGACTAATATGACTAATATGACCCCTCCGCAGACTGTCCTGTATGTACTGTACTCCCGCATAGCCTCCCTTTCAGGACAAGACAAGTTAAAAATATGACCCTGAGGAAATTTGGCACCGGACACTAACTCAATAGCACAATCGTATGGTCTGTGAGGCGGCAAGCCGTCCACAGCCTTCTCATCAAACACATCAGAATAATCCGACAAAAATTCCGGAATTTCCCCTCCCTTAGGGGAACCTTCCACAAGGGAAACAGTCATGCAATGGGAATCACACCTAGGACCCCATTTCACCAGTTCCCGGTTGGCCCAATCGAAGACAGGGTTATGTGTCTGCAACCAGGGCAACCCTAAAATCACTTCTGATGACAAATTATGCATAAGCAAAAACTCCATTTTTTCAACATGGACCAACCCCACCTTAACTTCAAGGCAGGGGGTCATGTACCGCACGTCCCCCTGGGCAAAAGGGGCTGAGTCTGCTCCCGTGACATTAACAGGACACTGGAGCAGAAGGGGACATACCTCTAAACCTGAAAAGAACATGGGATTAACAAAATTAGCGGAGGACCTTGAATCGATCTGAGCATAACCAGAAACACTTCTCCCCCCCCACCTTAAAGATATTGGCAAGAGTAATTTATTCTTTTGGGTGAAGGCTACCTACTATACCCGATAGGGGTCACTCAGGCGTAGAAGTTCTTCCGGCGGTGGTCCTGGCCGGGACGGACATTGC
>ONZH01030261.1:0-41614 GCA_900303285.1 Rhinella marina
GGGATTACGTTCGGCAGCGGGCCACATGTGCGGGATTTGCTCCCCCAGTTATATATGTGCTACAGCATTGGGGTTTTGAGCATGTTCTGCCATTTGAGACCACCTTTTTTTTCTGTGAGTTTGTTTGGAGATAGACAACAGTTTTTTGTTTTTAAAAGGGTTTTGGTTTGGAGACTTCGGGTTCGCACAGCCCATGACATGACACAAGACGTTTGGCAGTAACATTATGGGCCGGCTGACAGCAACAGTGGGAAGACACTCAGACTATTCTGCCCTGCAAGGCCTGATCTAATTATCTGCCTCAGCAAGAGGAGTATGAAATTTAAAGTATAAAGGTGTATTTTGCACACTGCCAGGTGACAGTTTGGTCCTTTTATGTATCACCACCCCCCCAGCGGCGATAAAAACCCTCTCTGACATGACAATTGAGGCTGGGCAGGAAAGAAGCCCTAGTGCATAGTGGGACAGGTCCGGCCACTGTTGTATTCTGCCTGCCCAGAAGTCCAGGGGGTCTGAGAAAAGGCTTTGCGAGCCAGACTGCAGGTAAGCCTGAACCTGCTCGTTGAGGTGGGTGGTCTGGGCCTGCTCAATTGGCTGCAGCTGTTGGGAGGCAGAGAAAAATTGCTGCATCATACTCATTAGGCTTAACTGGCTGCTGCTGGTTGTGGCAGGAGGTGGATGACTCGGCCGGACCTCCTTCTCAGACACGCTGTCAGCAGACTGGGGCTGGCTGAAAGCTTCTCCCGCAATGATGCTAATTTCTCTTCTCTTTCCTGGGAAGGAAAACAATCCCCCATTTTGGATTGATACCGCGGGTCCAGAAGCATCGTCTGTCTGCCTTATTTTTCGGATACTCCTGTCAGTGCGTAAGCATGTCAGCACACAGCTCGCCATCCTGCCCAGCGTGCCCGAGGAGCCAGTTCTTTCCATCTCAGCCTCTCTCTGAGACACTTCAGTGTCCCTGAAAGTCTCATCATCCTCATCCTCCAGATCCTCAAGCTGTGTCTCCTCCTCCTCCTCCTGGTCATCATCATCCTCATTAAAATCCTCCTCCCCCCACCCCCCTCCTCTAACTGAAGCTCATCATCCTCATCCTCCTCCTGCACTGCAAGGGAACTTTGGCGTTGGGGCTCCCCTACAGTGACCGCATGGCGTGCAGACAGATGGCCAGGATTTCCTTCCCCCATTGCCCCCTGCTGCATGAGCGTCAGTGTCTTTTCTAGCACAAATACTAGTGAAATTATGTCATTCACACCGCAGCTGTCCCAGATGACCAAATTAGTGGCTTCTTCAAAGGGCATTAGAAAAGTGCAGGCATCTCGGACCAGTCTCCACTGATGGAAATCAAAGCCGCACCTGCTCCAAATGGTGGAAGATTCTGGCTGCTGCTGGACAAAATCATCCACTGCTCTATGTTGCTCAAGGAGCCGCTGCAACATATGAAAAGTGGAATTCCACCGGGTTGAGACACCTATCAAGCGGTGTGGCGGAAGACCATTTTGTCGCTGCAGTTCCAGCAGAGCGTGGTGAGATACATAAGAATGGCTGAAATGAGTGCAAAACTTCCACGACTTTGCCAGCACTGTGCGTAGACCAGTGAATGTTTTTAGAAATCTCTGCACCACTAGATTTAGGACATGTGCTATACAGGGAGCATGCGTGAATTGACCCAGGTTCAGCGCTGCCACTATATTTGTCCCATTGTCACTCACTACCTTGCCCACTTCCAGCTGGCGTGGAGACAGCCAGCGTGCTATTTGCTGCTTCATGTAACGCAGCAAGCGCTCGCCTGTGTGGCTGCTACTCCCAAGATAAATTAAGTCTAAGACAGCATGGCAGCGTTTCACCTGGCACATATTATATGAAGGAGGGGTGTTAAAGGGGTTGTCCAAGTTATGAAAAAAAATATATAGCACTATAAATCTGATGGGCAGCAATATATAACTAAGTTCAGCAAGTTTTAGGCAAAAAAAAAATCTGTATTTCCTAATTTCCCTGGTTCTCTTCTGGCCTTTGTTTATATGGAATAACAACAATCTCAGCCCCTCCCCCCTCCCCTGCAAAGGCAGTGAATACAAGTGCTGAGTGACATGTCTGCCTTCTAGAATACTCAGCAGCATGTTGTATGTGTAGGATGTCCCAGCTGTACAATGACACTGCTGATACACACAGGAAATTCTCCCTACCTGTTCTTGTACAATACAATTCCTCTATAGCTCCTTGCCCAGCATTTGTCTCCTCTCACTGCTGCAGCTACTATTTGTTGTAAAACCTTGAGCCCTCAGTGTGTTCTGGCTGAAGGGGTTAATGTTTTATCTGAAGGAATCCAGGGAGAAAGCAGATTGCAGCCCGGCAAAGAAAGGGGGCGTGGCCAGTGACATCTCATGTACAGACTGTTATCTGATCTCTGAGGCTTGTGCACGAAACATCACAGACCAGAGAGATAAGCTGACATCACATCATGTGACCCTCAGTCAACTCTGAGAAACCAGCAGCTTTAGAAACACAAAGTATATGGGAAAGTTGTTATACCTGACAAGTTAGAAAAATATAAAGAACAAAAAAATAACTCGGACAACCCCTTTAACTCTCTGCCCTGATGCTCCAGCAGACGGACTGCCCGTGGAGGTGGAAACAGATAGTTGTTGGGTGGTCTGCTGCAATCCTGTCTGGAAAGTGCGTGGAGGTGCCAACAGCAATTGGCCCGGTTGCTGTGGGGTTCCTGCCTCGTTGCCACTAAATATATTCAGCCAGTGGGCAGTAAAGGACATGTATTGCCCCTGACCGTAAGCACTGCTCCAGATGTCCACCGTGATGTGCACGGTGCTGCAGAGAGACAGCTGCAGGGAGCGTCCAATATTGTCTGCCACGTGGGAGTAAAGGGCGGGGACAGCTTTGTTGGAGAAGAAATGCCGGCTAGGAACCTGCCAGCGTGGCTGAGCGCAAGCCATTAGCTCCCTAAAATCTGGGCAGTCAACCAGCAGAGACTGCACAGCCAGCAACTTTGTCAGGTGACCATTCAGTTTGCGCACTGTCGGATTACTTGTGGCGTAAAACTGCTTCCTGGCCACACACTCGGCAATGGACGGCTGGCGAATAAGAGGAGGTGGAGACATGCACGCAGTGGGTGATGAGGTGCATGTACTAGTTACACCCCTGAATGTGGGCTGAGTTACGGCCCTGGATGCGGCCTGCCTGACAGAAGGGACCCCGAGAGAAGTAACCAGTAGTGATGATCGAGCACCCCGATGTTTGGGTGCTCGGGTGCTCTGGCCGAACACTAGGTGGTGCTCGAGTGCTCGGCCGAGCACCCGAGTATAATGGAAGTCAATGGGAGAAGACCGGACACCCCCTGCTCTGCAGAGGGGAGGGTGTCTGGTCCATAGGGAAACGTCAGAAAATGGTGGAAACACCACATAAATGGTTAGGGAACAGCATGGGGAGGATGTCTGGATGCATCTTGGACTCCAAAGTCGCTGATATTCACGATGATGGTCAACTATTACGCCACTTTTACGGAATGACAAAAATGCTCCCCAAAAACCCAAGATAACATCGATTTTACAGGAAATATTGTTAGGAAACATAGATTTACTTGATGTTAAGCGCAAGTGCTGCCAAAAATTACACGGTAGAGGCACTCTCATACAACCGGTATATCTTATAAAGGAGGGCCTCATTCACATTGTGGTACAATTGTTCATGACGTGGGACTCCTACACTCATAAAGCCTATGCACTAAGTGAAAGGGCTGCCAAAAATTACAAGGAACAGGCAATCCAATACACCCTTTATTACACATAAACAAGGGCATCATACACACCCTTGAAAAATTATGATTGATGGCCTGCTGCTGACACTCAGAAACAATAGGGGTGACATTCTGCTGCTGCGCAGACCATCCAAAAAATGTAAGAGTGACACTCTGCTGCCGAGCTGACCGTCCAAAAAATTTAAGGGACACATGCTGCTGCCACCACACCGCTAAGAGTCACTGACAACTGTTTCTTTTTTCGCTATCCGCCGTGGGAGGCCGGTGCCCCCCCAGCAGCGTGTGCCACGTCGGCCATTCCACTCTCGCTCTCCGCGGTAATTCCAGGTCCAATCGCGTTTATCTAAGCTGCTGCACTTAAAAAGCTCGAAGTTTGATCTTAGAATTGAGTTGGCTGTCTGCAGGGAGGTGAGCTACCACCTGTTGGAGCCCCTGCCTCTCGGCACCTCCCCAATGCTGTTCGTTGAGTGTCCCGGGGGCCGGAATCGTTTACTTAAAAATTTGAGTGTTCAAACCAAGCTGGGTCGACTCAATACTTGAGCTCTGAATAATGGAATCGGACTCCATGCTGCTGCCACCGCACTTTATCAAACTGTCCCAAATTTAAGGGTGACACGCTGATGCCAAGCTGACCGTCGAAAAAATTATATTCTTGATGTGACATTCTGCTGAAGAGCAGACCGTTAAAAATATTTAAATGTGACACGCTAATACCGAGCTGAACGTCCAAAAAATGATATTCTTAATGTGACATTCCACTGAAGAGCAGACCGTTAAAAATGTTCAAGTGTGACACGCTAATGCCGAGCTGACCATCCAAAAAATTTAAGGGTAACACTCTGCTGCCGACCTTATAGAAAAAAAATTTAAGGGAGACATGCCGCTTAGCTGAACGTCTGAAACATTAGAAGTGACATGTAGCAGAGCTGAGCGTGTAAAACATTATGTTTGAGTGCCTGCTAGTGAGGTAGCAGGCCAAAAAATTATGTTGCAGGCCCAGCTGGTGAGCTGAGTGGCTTACAAATTTGGGTGCAGGCCCAGCTGGTGGACTTCTAGGGCAGCCTAATAAGCTGTTTCATATGATGGAGGAATAGGAGGACGAGAAGAGGAAGGGGTACATGATAATACAGTGTATTCAATACACTCTAAAAGCCAGATTTAAGGTTCCTTCATGTTAAGCCGCTTTCCTCTGGTGGAGTAGAGAAGTCAGGGGCAATCCAGGCCTTGTTCATTTTGATAAGCGTCAACCTGTCAGCATTGTCAGTTGACAGGCGGATGCGCTTATCAGTAATTATGCCCCCAGCGGCACTAAATACCTACTCAGACAAAACACTGGTGGCAGGGCAGGCCAGCACCTCCAAGGCGTAGAGCGCCAGTTCGTGCCACGTGTCCAGCTTAGACACCCAATAATTATACAGCACAGAGGGATCGCTGAGGACGTTGACACGGTCAGCTACGTGCTCCTTTACCATCTTCCAAAACTTTTCCCTCCTTGTCACGCTAGGCTGCTCATCAGGGTGAGGCTGCTGGCGGGGTGTCATAAAACTGTCCCAGGCCTTGGAGAGTGTCGCCTTGCCTTTGTTGGAACTGCTGTGTGTTCCCCTCGTCTCCCCTCCTCGAGTGGCCAAGGAACTACGTACTCTGCCGCCAGCGTTGTCAGAAGGAAATTTGTGGAGCAATTTTTCAACAAGGGCTTTCTGGTATTGCAACATTTTACTTGTCCTCTCCACCACAGAAATGAGAGATGGGAAGTTCTCTTTGTAGCAGGGATCGAGAAGGGTGAACAACCAGTAATCCGTGTTGCCTAATATGCGAATAACGCGCGGGTCACGGGAAAGGCAGCCTAGCATGAAGTCAGCCATGTGTGCCAGAGTCCCAACAGGAATGGCTTCGCTCTCCCCACCAGGAGCATGACTCTCAATATCCTCCTCGTCCTCTTCCTCCTCTTCAGCCCATCCACGCCGAAGAGATGATGTAAACGTGGTATGCCTACCCTGTGTAGCGGTGGCAACCGCCTCCTCCTCCTCCTCCAATTGGTGCTGAGAAGACGAATCGAGGGTGCTATGGCTATCACCCTGTGTAGGGTCTTCCCCCATTTCCACCTCTTCCACACGCAGACCATTGGCCTTTATTGTGAGCAGCAAGCTTTTTAGTAGACACAGAAGTGGGATGGTTACGCTGATGGCATTATCGCCGCTCACCATCTGTGTAGATTCATCAAAGTTGCGTAACACCTCACAGTGGTCAGAAATCAGTGCCCACTCGTTGCTTGTGAAGAGCGGAAGCTGACTAGAAAGGTGCCGACCGTGTTGCAGCTGGTATTCTACTACTGCTCTCTGCTGCTCACAAAGCCTGCTCAACATGTGTAAGGTGGAATTCCATCGCGTGCTCAGGTCGCACAGCAGTCGGTGAGCCGGCAACTGCAAGTGCTGCTGCAGGGTTGCCAGGCCGGCTGAAGCTGTCGGTGACTTGAGGAAATGGGCACACAGGCGACGCACCTTCACCAGTAGCTGAGACAAATTGGGGTAGGTTTTCAGAAACCACTGAACCACTAAGTTGAATACATGGGCCAGGCATGGTATGTGTGGGAGGTTGGCCAGCTCCAAAGCCGCTACCAAATCCTATCCCTATTGTTTAATACCCTCCTTCCTTTACAGCAAAAAAAACCTTCATATTTATTACCCTGCTGTTTTAGTTTACAAAAACACTCCATATGTGGTCATAAACTGCTGTATGGGCACACCGCAGGGCTCATCAGGGAAGAAGCGTCATATGTTTTTTTGATAAGGAAAATTTTGCTGGAATGGTTTTTGGTGCCATGTCATATTTGAAGAGATCCTAAGGATTTTAGAAACACTAACCTCCCCCCACAATTTTTCATTTTGACAAGGGGTAACAGGAGAAAAGAAGAGAAAGAGCACCATTTGAAGCCTAGTTTGGTGATTTATACAGCATTGACTGACAACAGCAGAGGCTCTGAGGTAAAATAAAGAAGAAACTCCCAAAAAGTGACCTTACAGTCCAAGATAATCTATTAGTACTCCATTCAAGGAGGCAGTTCAGGTGGAGAGGCAGTGTGTTCACACATGCAGTCTGCAATGTTCGGTGGTCATGCCACCTTCCTCAGGCATTCGCTGTATTGGTCTTGGAGGTTTAAATAGTCAGAGCCATCAATCACGAAAATAGATAACAAAACCAATTACTTTTTACAAATAAACAAACACCAATATTTATAGAAAGATCTTCCAATTACTAGCTTCATCTAATCCTTTCGGGTTCAGACTGTCCAAAGAATATATTTAAAACACTTGTCTATGAAGTACCCTTGCTTTAATTTGCTATTTGTCTATTCCTTCCACTTCCTCCAATACTCTCTATTTTAGTTCAGAAACACCATGTCTCATTTCTGAAAAATGTCTTGCTACACTAGTCTCATGCATAGTTTTTTTCCTTATGGATATCCTGAATAACTGCTCTGTGTGGCTAGGACCTAATCGCTGAGCGGTGTTCATTCAGTCGGACTTCTACCATAGGTGTTGTCTAACTGACATACACCTTCCCACAGGGGCATTTAAGTAGTTGGGCTTGTCTGAGACTTGTCCCTGCTGACACCAAGTCTTAAAAAGTGGGTGTGGCGTGGGAAGGTGACAGGCCGGTAGGCCAGTCTCATTCATCATTTTCTATGTCTGGTTTAGGTATAGTACTAGTAAATGTTCTAAATGTAATACAACAAGGAAGCTGTCTTACACTTAGAAGGGGAGCTGGATGCGCCGAAGTTTTGTAGAGACCAGCGCCTCTAAATAAATTCAGCAATCCACCGCCAGCACAGAGACTTTATTAAGTCCAGCGTCTAAATCTCCTGTCATCTGAAGGACTTCTTTCTTCCCTTTCAATGGGTGGGCAGCAAGTGATCAATCACCAGAAACCCAGGAGTGCACTGCAACAGCATCAGTACTTATGTAATCCCTTCCTCCACTGCATAGGAAGTAGTCCCTCATACACAGTCCCAGAGATTCCAGTAATAAATAGCACTATGTTACACAATTCATATATATCTATATCTATATATATATATATATATATATATATATATATATATATATATAATTTAAACGGTGAAGATTAAATTTAAGGGTATTTGTTCCAGAAAAATCACGAAAAAAAAGATACAAAACAACCTGCACATCTGTACATCTGTGGCCACCTACCCAGCACCACGGTGGTCTTAGGTCAGGCAGGTCCTACTCTAAATCTACCTATGAGGTTGTGCATCTATGTTCAGGAGAGCAGACACTGCACATATAGTGTTCTGCTCCTAGTTACCTCTGTTTGCATCATCAACCAATGAGAGGAAGAGCACACACACCTATATGTACCACCTTAATATTTTTTCCAGAAACATATAAATGAATTAAAATAAAATTCATTTTAATGGATTTTAATGGGCTTTCCCATTCCCCTGATATTAAAAACATATCCTAAACAAAGGTACCATACCCTAATACAACTCAGTTCAAGTCCCATTCCCTTTAATGGAAGCAGAGGTGCAGTAACCAAGCACGGCCACTGCACTTTGAACAGAGCTGTGCTTCCTGGTCCATTCACAGTGCTAGTCCCAGCACTGCGGGATCACAGGATAGGTCATCAATATCAGGAGCCTGGAAAATCCCCTTTAAACCCTTCCCGACCAGCGCTGTACATGTAAGTGACTTCCCGACCAGCGCCGTAGTGCTACGGCGTGCTGATCGGGCGGGTGCAGGAGCTGCACCCACCTGATTAGCGGCGGGGGTCCGGCTGTGCCCAGTAGCCGGACCCCTGATGTATGCACCAGCATCGGTGAAAACACCGATGCCGGTGCATTAAACCTTCATGTGCCGCGGTCAGCGCTGACCGCAGCACATGCGATGCGGGCGGTGGGAAGGGGTTGCCATCGGGTCCCCGCGCTGCTGTGACGGGGACCCGATGGCTGAGATAGCAGCCGGATGCCTTCCTTAGGCATCCGGCTGCTATCTACGGAAGCCTGTGAGATCCAGCCCCCTGGATCTCACAGGCAGTGTGCTGGAAGTGTATTACATTGAGTAATACACTTCCAGCCAATGCATTACAATACAGAAGTATTGTAATGCATTGTAAGGGGATCAGACCCCCAAAAGTGAAAAAAAAAGTGTAAAATAAGAAAGTTTAAAAAAGTGAAAAAATAAAGTTTTACAAAAAAAAGTTTGAAGTCCCCCCCCCAAAAAAGCGTCATTTTTACAAAATAATATTTAAAAAAATAGTAAAAAATAGTGAAAAAAAAAATAGACATATTAGGTATCGCCGCGTCCGTATCGACCGGCTCTATAAAAATAGCACATGATCCACCCCATCAGGTGCACGCAGTAAAAAAAAAAAAAAAACTGTGCCAAAACAGGCATTTTTTGGTCATCTTACCTTACAAAAAGTGTAATAGCAGGTGATCAAAAAAGAGTATATGTACCCCAAAATGGTACCAATCAAACCGTCATCTTGTCCTGCAAAAAATGAGACCCTACCTAAGACAATCGCCTGAAAACTTAAAAAAATATGGCTCTTTGAAAATGGCAAATACAAAATAAAGATTTTATTCTGTTCTAAAAATAAATCTAATGTGTAAAACTATCCAAAAATAAAAAAGTTAGACATATTGGGTATCGTCACGTCCGTAACAACCTGCTCTATAAAAATATTGCATGAGATGGCCCCCCAGGCGAATGCTGTAAAAAAAATTTAAAAAAAAGCTAAGCCAAAACAGACATTTTTTTCCCTTTTGCCTCACAAAAAGTGTAATAGCAGGCGATCAAAAAGGTGTATTTACCCCAAAATGGTACCAATCAAACCTTCATCTTGTCCTGCAAAAACGAAACCCTACCTGAGACAATCGCCTGAAAACTTAAAAAAATATGGCTCTTTGAAAATGGCAACACAAAAAAAAGATTTTATTCTGTTCTAAAATGCATCTAATGTGTAAAACTTTCCAAAAATAAAAAAGTTAGACATATTGGGTATCGTCGCGTCCATAACAACCTGCTCTATAAAAATATTACATGAGATATCCCCCCAGGTGAATGTTGTAACAAATTTTTTTTAAAAATCCATGCCAAAACAGCTATTTATTTTCACCTTGACTCACAAAAACTGTAATACCAAGCGATCAAAAAGTCTTATGTACCCCAAAATGGTACCAATCAACCATCATCTCGTCCCGCAAAAAATGAGCCCCCACATAAGACAATAACTCAAAAAATTAAAAATCAACGGCACCCGCAAACCAATCCATCAAAATCTGTTCTGCAAAATCCATATGGCGCTCCTTCTGTTTTGAGTCCTGCCATGTGCCCCCACAGCAGTTTACCACCACATATGGGGTGTTGCCGTATTCAGGAGAAAAATGGGTAACAAATTATGGGTTGCTTTTCTCCTGTTACCCCTTGTGAAAATGAAAAATTTGGGGCTAAAGCAACATTTTATTGGAAGAAATGAAACTTTTCATTTTCACAGCCAAGTGTTTCCAAATTCCGTAAACCGCTTAGGGGGTCAAAGTGGTCAGTACCCCCCTTAATATATTCTTTGAAGGGTGTAGTTACCAAAATGGGGTCACTTTTTGAGGGTTTCCACTGTAGGGGTACGTCAGGGTCTCTCAATTACAAAATGGTGCCTAAAAACTATTCTAGCAAAATCTGCCTCCAAAATCCGTATGGCGCTCCTTTCCTTCTGACCACTGCCACAAACCCATAGAGACGTTTACCACCACATATGGGGTATTTCTGTAAACTGCAGAATCAGAGCAATGTATATTGAGGTTTAGTTTGCTGTTAACCCTTGCTGTGTTGCAAGAAAAAAATTATTAACATGAATAATCTACCAAAAAAGTGAAATTTTGAAATTTCACCTCCATTTTTCTTTAATTCTTGTGGAACACCTGAAGGGTTAACAAAGTTTTTAACAGCAGTTTTTTTATAACTTGAGGGGTGTAGTTTCTAAAATGGGGTCATTTATGAGGGGGTTTCATTATGTAAGCCCCTCAAAATCACTCTATATCTGAATTGGTGCTTTAAAAAAATGGTTTTGGAAAATATGGTGAAAATTTGAAAAATGGCTTCTAAACTTCTAAGCTTTCTAACGTCCTAAAAAAGTAAAATTACATTTACAAAATGATGCCAACATAAAGTAGCCATATGGGGAATGTAAAATAATAACTATTTTTGGAGGTATTACTGTGTATTTTGAAAGTAGAGAAATTGAAATTTGGAAATTTTTCCAAATTTTTGGTAAATTTGGGATTTGTTCATAAATAAGGGTGAAATATATTGACTTAAATTTATGACTGTCATGAAGTACAATGTGTCACAAGAAAACAATCTCAGAATGGCCTGGATAAGTAAAAGCGTTCCAAAGTTATTACCACATAATGTGACACATGTCAGATTTGCAAAAAATGGTCCGGTCAGGAAGGTGAAAGCAGGCCTGGGGTTGAAGGGGTTAAACATCCTTACTGATAGTGGGCAGCCTACAGACTCATTTATTTCATTTACTGGAGATCAAACTTTAAAACAATACACTGCCATAAAAAGGTGCTTTTAGGTTTTTTCTTATTAAGATTGTAGGGGATTTGAATTTATTAAAGGGAATCTGTTTGTTCTTAGGGTACAATAATACAAGTAGTACTGAAGATAAGGAGTCCAGATCTTTATTTTTTATTTTCTTACTGCCCCCTGTTCCCCTGCTTTCAGTGCTTAAAGTTGCACTCAAATGCACAGTATGGACTGCTGTGGTGTGCTAACATAATGGCGAGCACTCATGTGCATGCACAGCACTTCATTGCAACTCTAAGTGCTGACAGTAAAGGAACAGGGTGCAGTAGGAAAAAAAAAATCTGGTCTCCATATCTGCTGTTCTCATGTAGATGAACTGTTCTCCTGGACTATAAAGTGAATTAAAATTATGTAATGCAATTTGTAATGTATTGTTTAGGCTTTATGTTTATGAACATAAGATTTGTCATAACAACACCTCAAACGTCTGACATTAGTTTCCAACATAGCAGACAACCTAATGTAAGAAATCAGTATGTAAATAACGAATATATAATTTTGGGTGGTGGTTTTGGATAGTGAAGTATTTTCTGGTTGCACAGCTGTTACACCTTCCACAGGAACTCTCTCATAGTCATGTAGGCAGTCACCCAAACCACAAGCAAGGAGGATTTCTCCTTGTGGCTAGACTAAATGAATGGCCATGAAAACAAATTGAATAATCATATTCAGAGGGCAGATAAATCCACATTTACCATGACTCACAACACAAAGTGAAAAAAAGGTTGCTTTCTAAGGTAATTTATGGAGTCTAGACCTTTTGGAATCATAAAAAGAAATGTACTCTCACCTGGTGAAGTACAGGTACAACAATTTAGGAGCTTCAATACATTGTTGACATCAGAGTCCATCCTAATGTTTATTATGGTGCCTCATACAAATACATCCAGAAGGCAGAAAAAGCACACGACCGCTGGAGGGAGAAACAAAGCATTGCATCTTGTTACTAAGGATATGGTCGCTTTACCAGAGGGCGTGGCTCAGCAGTGCATCTCTGCCATAGCGGCCATGCCGAGGCTGAGGATTGCATCGCAGGAGCCCGGACTGGTACGTTTATTACAGAATCATAGTCAATATAGTCCCTATATTGGCTCAATTGGGCAACATGTTTATACCCTAAAGGGGACACTTTATCAGGCACATCAATACTGCAATCTACTTGCAGTAGGATATAGTACCATTGTCAATTTAGACAATTTAGTCAAATAAGACATTCTCCTCCTTTTCTTTAAATATTGATAGGTTTGCTTAATAAATTCTCAGAAATTACAGGTGATCACAGCTATCCTTATTCAACATTGCACCATACATGTACAGTATATATAGTATATTAAAGTGCTCCTTGCAAGGGACTTTTCCATTAAAGAGTTTGTGTGGCATATTTTTTTAAAAGGCTCAAAATGCTGTAAAAAAAAAAACATACCTCAACAATACCCCACTGCTCCTATTCCAGTGATTCCCAGGTCCTCCACTGGAGTCTACTTTGACAGAGAGTAGTGAGAGACCTGGTATCATCAGGTTGGCAGCCACAGGGGATTGGTGAGATGAAATAGATTTTTTTTTTTTACAATTTTTAAAGAATTCAGGGGTTGTTACAAAAAATATCATCTGGACAACTCCTTTAAATGAAATCATTTAGCACACCTAACATTTCAAAACCATCACTACTAACTAACTAACACTACTTATCAGCTCACTTGGCATTCCATTTTTTTTGCAGTAGGCTATTTGGGAAGCTCTATTCATAACTATGTAAATATATTATAAATTCAAAATTAAGAAGTAAAATAATAATCCCTAATCAGGATAAAAAGTGTAATACACAGTCAGTAAAAAAACATTATAAAATACATTATTTTATAAAGTTTCTTACGTGTATGTTATGTCAAAGGAGAACCCCCCCACATTATTGGTGGTATCCCTACAACCATAGTGACCCGACAAATTAATTTAACATGCTATTTAATGTGAACTACGCATGGTATTAAAAAAACTGAGACATGCTGGGATGGCACAAATCTTTTTTTTTCTAGGACAACAAGTGTGCAAATTAACACCAATAGTTATAACACACCACAGGATAAAGATTAATTACTTTATTGGTACATATAATGTTACACACACAGTATAAAAAACACATATATAAAATGGTGGCACCTAACACAATGACAGAGGGTCAGCACAGTATAGAGATACAATAATTGCTCTAAGACAAGTATCAAAGCGTGCCAAGTAAAGTGCAAGTGCAACATAGATACAAGGTTAGTACGAATAAGCCATAATACCATAGAGCCAAAGTATGAATGTACAAAAGTATGTTACAGACCACTGCCTCCTCCAACCCCGACGCACGTTTCGCTCTCGCTTCCTCAGGGAGAATGCTCCCTGGAATGCTCCCCAATTTTCCAGTCCTCCTCACTGCCTCTGCTCTGTCCATGTTCCTGTAACTGGAGTGTTTACATCTGGCATTACATGAGCATGATCACATGCCCTGCTGCAGCCAGTGACTGGATAGGTTGTAGTATGCTCTTGAAGGAGTGGCACTTTCAAGTGTGAATGCGTTTCTATTTTAACTTGGGAGTAGCATTTTTATGCACTTTTGCCCGGCCTATCCCACAGACGAGCTTGATTAGGGGGTACATATAGCTCTTCCTCTTTCATTGGCAGGACTATACAAGTTATGGTGTCACAAACCAGCGGTTGTGAGCCCACCATGCCACGCATCCTACCTCCTCTGAGGGCATTGTGTAGGTGAACCCCTTGTTCTTCACAGTACCCCTGGAGGAACACAAGGTTACTACCTCTTGAGGAGGATTGGCACAGGAGGCAGCTGGTCCAGGCAGACCAGTAGCAAGGTACCAGAGGTAGAGACGTTGTCAGCAGGCCAAGTCGTAATCAGGAGCAACAGTGCAGGACCGGAGGATGAGGCAGAGGCGAAGTTAAACAAGCAATAGGTCAGGGTAGGCAGCACAGGTACAGGTCAGGAAATACGGGTTGGCAACAGGAGAGTCAAGGCAAGCTGGCAGGGATCAAACAGGTAGCGGAGTCCAGGAACACAAGCACAGGTCAGTTACACAGAAACACAAGCAGATAAATCAGCAACCTTTGCAGGACACAAGGACATTGATACTCAGGCCTCTGCAAGGGGGCTGAGCCACTTATATACATGCAGGAGAGCTAGGATTGGTCAGCAAGGTCACATGATCTAACCCATAAAGCATAGGAAGTGACATGCGCCGGCCCTTAAAGGGGTATTCCCATCTCACAAATATAGTTTGCATAGTTAGATATAGCTATACCAATATTTTTACTAATAGAATGTATTTATATAAAATGTACTGTTTAGAAGATTTGCCTATTTGTATAGGCATTGTCCCACATACATCAGTCAGGTCGTTGCCCCGGTGGTGGCCGGCTTGCTCTTGTTCAAACCCACTCTGAGGTAACTGCTGTATTGTGAACGCACATTGCATGAGCATGTGGAGACACACCTTAGGGTTGTAGCATTTTTGTCTGCATTTCCAAAATGCAGAGAAATGGATCCTGTGTTAAGATCAATTCATCTCTATGGAGCAGGATCTGTTCATAAAGTCTGTGTTTTGGACGGATCCTGACCATTGCGTTTTGGACTGGTAGCAGATGTGAAAGTACCTAAGATGTGTCTCCGCATGTTTATGCAATGTGCGTTCACAATACAGCAGTTACCTCAGAGCGGGTTTGAACAAGAATAAACCGGCCACCACTACTACATGGCTGCGGTGGCCGTAACTAGGGGCAACGGACTGACTGATGTGTGTGGGACAATGCCTATACAAATAGGAAAATCTTCTAAACGGTACATTTTATATAAATACATTCTATTAGTAATATTATTGGTATGGCTATATCTAACTATACAAACTACATTTGTGAGATGGGAATACTCCTTTAAGGAAGTGCTGCAGAGAAAGCAGCAAGCATGCTTTGGCATCCCAGAACAAACAGTATCTGCAAGGACAGAGCCCAGGACTGCACCCGTGAATGGGGAAGCACAGGCTGAACACAGCGCCCGGAACTGCAGTGCACAGCAGTCGCTGTTACATACAGTGCTCAGTGATTTTAAAAAATTAAAAAGACAACATGACAGAATTACATTTACTTTTTCATTTCACTGTAGCCTGATTTCAGAGGCAATAAAAACAGCGATATATAAAAATTGGCATATTGTATCTGAAGACCCCTTTTTGTCAGAAATAGCCAACAAGCAACCTCATTTCAAACAACCTTATTTCATTTTCTCATACGAGAAATCTACGTTATGGTTTGGTAAAGGGACGATTTGAAGGATCACAATATACAGAGATCAACTGGCTGCGAGACATACTACTCAGCGGCTACAACCGCTGCAGCCAGTGCTGGTTCTACAATTATTTGAAACGTGACCGGTATATAAATTTAGGAGGTAGTAACCTTCAAATTATGTCTCATTCACACATCAGTGTTTTGGTCAAGGATTTCCAACAGTGATTGTGAACCAAAATTCAGGTGAGGTTCTAAATACAGAACAGATCTGGATCTTTCCCTTATACCTCATGTCTGTGACGGCTCCAATCCTGGTTTTGGCTCACAGTCAATGATGGAAATCACTGACCAAAACACTGACATGTGAATGAGGCTTTAGGAAGAAAATTACTTGCAAAACTAAATGGGTAGTATATGCAATCATATATGACTGCAGTTTCTACTACATACATATAGGTAAAACGAAAATATCTATGGAAGTACATTTAGAGAACATGTTCTTTCTTTGAGAACTATAGTGGAAGCACCAAGACTCCTTGAACACATGTGCAGTACTCACAATGGAGATATAAAATATATGAAGTTCATGAGGTTAAAACAAGGTCATCAATATAAAATCAGCGGGGGTCCGGGAACCCCTGCCGATCAGCTGTTTGAAGAAGAGACACGCGCCGTGCCGGCGCTGCCTGCTCTTCATTGTTTAGCTGCTCGCCGTAACATCAGTAGCGTGTACACTTGTATAGGAACGAGCCGTCCCATTGAAGTGAATAGGGCGGCTTGGGTATAATTACACCTACTTACCGCTACTGATGTTACGGCGAGCAGGTAAACAATGAAGAGGAGGCAGTGCTGACAAGGCGCGCGCCTCCTCTCCAAACAGCTGATCGGCGGGGGTGCCGGGTGTCGGACCCCTGACGATCTGATATTGATGACCTATCCTGAGGATAGGTCATCAATTAATATAACTCGGATAACCCCTTTAAGTTGTATACTTAGTATAAGTATTTTATTTCCGTATGCAGGATATGACTTGAGTATAAAGGGGACGGCTCACACGTGTGAATTAAAGGTCAGATGAAGTGCACGAAACAGCTGTCACCTTCAAGTTTGCCCACATCTTGTACTGCCTGATGCACAATAAGGCCTCTTTCACACGACAGTATTTTTTGCGGGCTCCAATCCGCATATTTGGCGGATAGGATGTGGACCCATTCATTTCTATGGGTCCGCAAAAAATACTGACAGCACACTGTGTGCTGTCCGCATCAGTATGTCCATTCCGTAGCCCGCAAAAAAAAAATAGAACATGTCCTATTCTTGTCCGTTTTGCGGACAAGGATAGGCATTGTTACAATGGATCTGCAAAAAAAAACAATGCCATACGGACGACATCTGTTTTTTTTTGCGAATTCGCAATTTGCGGACTGCAAAACACAACGTTCATGTGAAACTAGCCTAAAGAGAAGATTTTAACGCCTGGTGACTTCCATGCTTCATATTCTTTGAATGGACGTGTTCCGCATGCAATGTTTTGACCCACATACAGTGGTGGTTTTGGAAGACCCCAGTGTTGGTCTAAACATCAAATCTGTTTATACTTACTTATATACATTATACATTAATAATAGCGAATATCAACACCTAGAGGATGCTATTGAGTCTTTTGGGGGTTCCAGGACTGTGTGGCATGCATCCACATTTATTCCTGATAAAAGATATGAACATTTGAGGTGTACTGTGAACTTTGTCTTTTGCAGGCAAGAAAATACAAGCTTTCCGTACTTTTGTTTGACAGTACCATTTTCCTAATTGTTTTGTTAATGAAAACAATACTGGGTTCCTCTTTTTTTTCTAAATTCATGATAATTCCCTAACCTGTACCTAAAAAGTACTTTCCTTACACTTGCATTATATTTGCCAGTTTTTATTCTGCCAAGGTACTTCAAAAATAATATTTCTTACTTCCCCTTATTTGAAGGCATCAAATCTTCTCTTCTTGAAATTGAAGAAGTTTCTGAAATGAATTACTTGACTTGTGTTCAGACATAGCAAAAGGTCTAAAAATGTCAAAATAGCCACTACTAATTAGTTATACCAAGCTTTCCACTTTTACTCATCAATATAATTTTATTACAGGTAAAACACTTCCATGTCCACCCCATTTAGTGGTCACCCTGGTTTTGGATGACATTACCTTCTAAATGATCTTTGTTGACTTGGCTGCATTCTGCTGCATTACTCTTTCTGTAGGAGTATCTGTGTCAAAAACAAGAAAAATCAGTTATGTCCTTAGATCACCCTGCATGACAATATTAGCTATTGGTTTTATATATTATGCTAAGTGTAGTGCTTTGCCTATTATTCTCCTTGAATCTTTCCTATATTAAAGGGCTTCAGGCATTATGAACACAGCAAATCTCCCATAAACTGTAATGTTAAATAACTGCAGTCTGTGGGAGAAACAATCAGACAATGCCATGTTAAAGTCCCCTAGGGGAACTTAAAACATGGCTAAAAATGTTAACCAGTGAATGGCGTAATGGGAAAAAAATCTAAATAATTGCTTCACCTCCCAAAAAAACTGAAAAAACAAAAACGATCAAAAAGTTCTACAGACTCCAAATGGTAATAATAAAAATTACAGATTATCCTTAAAAAATTAGCCCTCACATAGCCTCATAGACATAAATATAAAAAAAGTTATGGGAGTCAGAATAAGGCAATGCATAGAAAAAATGACATTTTTCTGAAGTTATTATTTTTTAAAGTATAGAGCTCTAAGTAACCACCAACATGCCTTTTTATGGCCCTTACTAAGGGCCTTAGGCTGGGCTGCTACCTTTTTATGGTGGCCCAGTCTAAGTGTTGCAAGGGTCACCCATGCAGCAGAGAGCAGAGGCTCGGCCTTAACATTTAAAGAGGACCTTTCATGGGTCCAGACATTGGTAAGTAAGGACACAGTTGTGTTGGGCATCTATTGTGGATTTCTTCCCTGGGTTTCTTCCCTGGCTGTGACGCTCTCCACTGCGATTGGACAGCGCTACAGCCAGGGAGAAGGAGACGCCCATTGAGAATCCCTGGCGTCTCCTCCTCTCTGTTCTGATGCTATGCATTAGCATAGTGCGCACCAGAAATGTACAGCGGGCAAACGGAGCGGCGACCAGGAAAAATAGTAAGAACACCTACTGTACATCCACGATACATGCCCAACACAACTGTGTCCTTACTTACCAATGTCTAGACCCATGAAAGGTCCTCTTTAAGTCACGCTCCTGTTCTATCAGTCTGGACTGGCAGAAATGCTGATCCGGGCTGTTTAAGAACTAAAATGTCATGGCCAATAGCGACCATGACATCTAAGCATTATACAGAGGGAGCAGACTCCCTCTTTCTCTCATTGCCACCCTGCAAATGACATTGCAGGGTGCCGATGTCATGGCATGGCAACCTAGGGTCTAATCAAGTCCCAGGCCTGCTTGCTGAGTATCCTAGCAGGACACACCTCTCTGGCGCAACCTGCTGGTGACTTTCAGAATAACACTGACAGTATAATTCTCTTCTACTGCATAAGTGATCAAAATATCACCTATTAAAGTCCACTTGTGGGACTGTTAAATGATTGAAAAAAGTTTTAAAAAAGTTTTAAAAAACTAACACTGTTTTTCCATTGAAAAAAAAAAAGATTTTCAATGTAAAAAATGGCAAACATAAAATCCCCTCCACATATTTGATGTCTCCGCACCGCACAACACATGTATTATTATATAAAGCAATCAAAAATGTTATGTAACTCAAGTTATCCTCCTACAAAAAAATTAAGTCTTTAGACAGCTCCATAGAAAGAAAAATAAAAAATTTGTGGGTCTAGGGATGCGACGATGCAAAAACATTTTCTTATTTCAAAAAAAAGTTTTTATTATGCAAAAGTAATAAAATATAAACTAAAACTATATGAATTTGGTATGACTGTAATCATAGTGACCCAGAGTGTAGTTATTGTGTTATTTATGCCGAAACTCAGCATAATATATAACGTAAAAAAGATCAGTGGCAGTTTTGCTGTTTTTCCGATCCCCCGAGAAAGAGTTAATAAAAGTTAATCAGTAAGTTATGTGTAATGAAAAATGATGCCATTAAAAACTACAACTTGTCCCACAAAAAACAAGCCCCATATGGCTACATCAGGGGTGGGGAACCTTTTTGCTGCAGATGGCCATTTGTAATATTGTTCGGGGGCCATACAAAATTATCAACTTAAAAATTTGACGGCTATGTTTGGTCAAGCATATAAGTGACTAAGGCTACTTTCACATTAGCGTTTTTAAATTCCGGTATTGAGTTCCGTTATAGGGGCTCAATACCGGAAAAAAACGCTTCAGTTTTGTCCCCATTCATTGTCAATGGGGACAAAACTGAACTGAAGACAACGGAATGCTCCTGAAAGCATTCCGTTCCGTCTTCAGACCGGAGAACAAACCGCAGCATGCTGCGGTTTGCTCTCCGGTCCAGGCATCCGCACCAAGACAGATCCGGAATGACCCCCAATGCAAGTCAATGGGGACGGATCCGTTTGGTGTGACCACAATGGTAACCGGATCCGCCCTCCATTGATTTGCAATGGGGGGTCATTCCAGATCCGGCTACATACATACAGACATACATACAAACATACATACAAACATACATACAGACATACAGACATACTCACATACTCCAGGGACGCCGGCAGCATGTCTTCACGCGCCTCCTGCGTGCAGCTATGACGTTTCCCCACTGCGCCCAGCAGAGGGCGCTGTGGGGAATCGTCATCACTGCGCGCAGGAGGCGCGTGAAGACGTTCTGCCGGCGTCCCTGGAGTATGTGAGTATGTATTTATGTCTGTATGTTTGTATGTATGTCTGTATGTTTGTTTGTATGTATGTCTCTGTCTTGTTTCAATGTGTGTCATGTGTGCTGCTCCGGCTCCACACATGTATAGCGTTAGCACGGATCCGTTGGCACCCTTTAGGTGCCGGATCCGTGCTAACGCTAGTGTGAAAGAGGCCTTAGGGGTAAGTTACAGAAATTGCGCTTCAATAAAAAAAATCTAGAGGGCTGTATTGCAGCATAAAATGGCATCTGCACTATATATTACAAATAGTACAGGCACCATTTTGACCACATATAGCAGTCTAATTTTTAAGTTGAGAATGGTATATATTTAGTTCTTTATTTGGCATTAATGGCAGCCAAGCTAAACCCAGATGGGTCCAGATGGGTCCAGAGAGGGGTTCACCCAGCTCTCCCTGCCACTGTCCCTGCCTCATTCATCACAACTTTCCCTCCCGTTGTCCCTTTCTCAGCCTCAAATCTGCCCCCCGCCTCTATCAGCCTCAGATCAGCCCATCATCAGCCCCCCAGCCTTAGATCAGACCCCCAACCTCAGATCACACCCCCAATAGCCCCCCAGCCTCAGATCAGACCCCTATCAGACCCCCAGCCTCAGATCAGACCCCATCAGACCACCCCAGCCTCAAATCAGACCCCATCAGACACTCCCCACCCTAAGATCAGCCCCATCAGACCCCCCAGCCTCAGATCAGACCCCCAGCCTCAGATCGGGCCCCCAATAAGCTGCCCAGCCTCAGATCAGACCCCTATCAGACCACCAGCCTCAGATCAGACCCCCCTTAGCCTCAGATCAGCCCCCATCAGACCCCCCAGCCTCAGATCGGCCCCAATAATACCTTAGATGCGACATTTAAAATAAATTAAAAAATAAACTTACCTCTCTAGCTCTGGACGGTTCTGCCACTTGGCAGATTCACTTACCCTCCCTGGTCTTCTTCCTGCTTCATTGTACTATGACCTGACAGCTCACAGCGTCAGGTCATAGTGCGCGTCTACGTGCACTATGTCCTGACACTTTATGTGTCAGGACACAGCGTGGGGTTGAAAGAAGACCAGGGAAGGTGAGTCCAGCTAGCAATGCTCTGTTCTCACCTTCCTATGCCTCCAGCATGCTAATGACCGCTTACATAATGGAAGCGGTCATTAGCATTTTCACAATATGTTCTGGCAGGGGGCAAAGGGCGGCCATATGCGGCCCGTGGGCTGGAGATTCGTCACCCCTGTGCTACATCAATGGAGAAATAAAAAAGTTAGTCCTTGGAGTACAACGATGCAAAAATAAAAAATGTTTCAACTGCTAAAGAAGCATTTTGCAAAAAAAATGTTATTCTCTGACCTGTTAGAAAGGTACATGATGTAATCTGTAGTGAACGTAATCTTCTTACCAGGGACTGCATTTGTGAATTATCCCATCCCTTCTGATCCTCAGCTGTCATGTGACCAGCACTCTGACCTTCCAAATAACACAGCATCTTATGTGTGGACAGGAATCCAGTTTCTCTATGTATTCCTATAGGAGCCTCAATGTCAGTCTTATAATGTAGTTACTGACCTCCTGAAATCAGATTGCTGGTCACTAGTGTTGAGCAAGCATGCTCAACCGAATACTATATTCGTTCGAGCATGGCTATGCTCGGTACATCGTGGTATTCGGCCGAATGCCACGTGTGCTCAAGCGCCATGCTCGAGTCCCCTCCCCGCACGCTACTTAGCCAATTAGTGTGGGGGAAGGTACTGGCATTCACTGTAATGCCGTAGCCATGTTGGCTACTGGCATTACAGTGATTGGCTGGCCGGGAACGCGTCATCGGGTGCTTCCCGCTCAGTCTCAGTCAGGGAGAGCTGCTGCAAGGAGGGATAGATAGTGTAGGGATAGAAATTGGCTAGGCAGGGATAGTTTTTCTGTTGAAAAGACCCAAAAGCCCTTTTAATGGCTATTATATCTGGCTGCAATATTTTTTATTTTTTTGGGGGGGGGCAAAAATTGCGCAAGGTTGCCTGACCTAAACACCAGCCTGCGCAGCCAGTGCATTATAACGTTTCTGTATCCTAAATACCAGACATCCGGTGTCATTTTTCTGCCGCTAATCAAGGCAACATTACCTGTGTTGCGTGTGCATTATAACTTTTGTGTATCCTAAATACCTGACATCCGGTGTCATTTTTTATGCCGCTAATCAAGGCGACATTACCTGTGTTGCGTGTGCCTTATAACGTTTATGTATCCTATAGACCTTACATTCAGTGTCATTTTTCCTGCCGCTAATCAAGGCGACATTACCTGTGTTACGTGTGCCTTATAACGTTTCTGTATCCTATATACAGGTTACCTGACATCCGGTGTAATTTTTTCTGCCGCTAATCAAAGCGACATTACATGTGTTGCGTGTGCCTTATAACGTTTCTGTATCCTAAATACCTGAAATCCTGTGTATTTTTTTCTGCCGCTAAACAAGGCGACATTACCTGTGTTGTGTGTGCATTATAACGTTTCTGTATCCTAAATACCTGCCATCCGGCGTCATTTTTTCTGCCGCTAAACAAGGTGACATTATCTGTGTATTGGAGTGCCTGTTCCTTGTAATTTTTGACAGTCCTTTCACTTTGTGCATAGGCTTTATGAGTGTAGGAGTCCCACGACATGAACAATTGTACCACAATGTGAATGAGGCCCTCCTTTATGTGATATACCGGTTGTATCGGAGTGCCTCTTCCTTGTAATTTTTGGCAGCCCTTTCACTTTGTGCATAGGCTTTATGAGTGTAGGAGTCCCACGACATGAACAATTGTACCACAATGTGAATGAGGCCCTCCTTTATGTGATATACCGGTTGTATCGGAGTGCCTCTTCCTTGTAATTTTTAGCAGCACTTGCGCTTTATGTACAAATAAATATATGTTTCCTAACAATATTTCCTCTAAGATCAATGTTATCTTCGGTTTTGGGGGTTATTTTTGTCATTCCGTAAAAGTGGCGTAATACTCGGACAACATCGTTCCCAGCAGCGACTTTGTAGTCCAAGATGCATCCAGACATCCTCCCCATGCTGTTCCCAAACCATTTCAGTGGTGTTTCCACCATTTTCTCACCTTTCCCTATGAACCAGACACCCTCCCCTCTTCAGAGCAGGGGGTGCCTGGTTTAGTGCTCGTGTTCTCCCATTGACTTCCATTGTGCTCGGGTGCTCGGTCGAGCACTCGAGCACCACCAAGTGTTCGACCCGAGCACTACTGTGCTCGATCAACATTACTGGTCACATGACACAGCTGAGGATCAGAACGGAGGGGATAGCTCACAAATACAGTCACTGGTGATAAGATTACATTCACGACAGATTCTATCATGCACCTTTCTAATAGGTCAGAAAATAAAACATTTTTGTGGTAGTGCTTCTTTAAGGCCTAAAACAGGCTGTTCACTAAGGGGTTAAAATACAAGAAAACCTATAAAAATGTGGTATCGCTGTAATTATACTGACCTGCAGAATGAAGTTAACGTGTCAGTTTTACTGTATAGCGAAAGCCGTAAAAATGAAACCCATTAAACTGTGACGGAATTTTTTTCCAATTCCACCCCATTTGGAATTTTTTTCCAGCTTCTCATTACATCATATGCAATATTAAATGGTGCTATTAGAAAATACAACTTGTCCTGCAAAACACAAGTCCTCATATCACTGTATGAATAGAAAAACAAAAAAAGTATAGCTCAGGGAAGGCATGAAATAAAAAACAAAAATGAAAAAAAAATGAAACTTGCTTGGTCAGGAAGTGGATACTGCCACATAATAAATAGAATTGTGTACTGTTTCAGAATATTATGCATTTCATGAGAAAAATACCCAAAATGTTATAATACCATTCTAAAGCACTAAGATGTTCTGTGGTGTAGCTGTGAACTAAGAAACATGCAGCCTTTGACCATATTCACTCTGGTTTACAGGCGGAATATCATTGTTGACTCTGGTTTCGTGGGGATTCAACAATCATATATCATAAAGAACAGTTCCTGTCCTCAAAAACAGTAAGCTTAAAAAAGGAATATTAAACATCCTGCGAAGGCTGCTTCCATGTGTAATATGCTTGTGTAAATACCCTACTCCCACCAGAGTCATGGCTAGGCTGAATCCACACAAGACTCAGTGTGCTGCCTTGTTCCTGTATCTAAATATCCTAGGTGCTGATACAGCATTCTAGGATTCCATATTCTGGCTGAGTTTTCTGTTTTGTCTTTCAGTTCTTGGGGACATGGTTCTGGTGCCTTTATAACATAACTACATGTGTGATATAGCTATGGGGTGTCTTTCTGCACATTTTATCTGCTGCATATACAATTCCGTTATTCTATCCGATATTATTAATTACAAAATATTATTAGAGGCTAGAGATGAGCAAATCTATTCGCCGCTTCGTAGATTCGTATCTAATCTTACAAATTTTCTCCTCCGAAGCGAATCCGGATATTTTTCGGATTCGCTTCGTATTATTCGTAAATTTTCGCAAAATTTTGAACGCGTATGATACGTGTGAAACATACGAAACGTACGCATTCTGTGTGAGGCGGGAAAATGACGATACGCCCCACAACAGAAAAAAACAGCCCAGCCCACCGGGATCTAACTATTTGTACTATAAGGAGTAAAGACACCTACCTCAGTACTCCACCCTCCTCTGAACCAGTTTAGACCAGCGCTGAACACTGATCAAGTAGCAAGCATGGCTAAAGAGCTGCGTCCCAACTGGAACCAGATGGTCTTTGGGGACGAGTTCCATGAACCACTGCCCGCTCCAGACATCAGGGTGTCACACTCTGAAATCAAGAGAGCCCCAGCTTCAGTGCCCTTGTTTTCCTTACCACCTGCTGAGTTTGCTGCGCATCATGAGGTGGTTCGTCGTGAGGCGGTTCGTCGTGAGGCGGCTGGTGCGGTTGCTCTGGCTGGTGCGGCAGAGGCAGCTGGAGCGTCCACTTCACCACCCAGGAGGAGATTAACAACACCTTCCATAAGGCAGAACCCGATTGTGCCAGCATCGGTGACGGCCCACGTGCCGACCCTATGGGACTACAAAAATGCCGTGGAGGACTGGGTGATCCAGGTGAAACGGCTGTACGTGGGGGATAAGGTGGAGTACACCCCCATGGCGTCCCTGAAAGGCCCCTTTGCTACCGGGGTTACCTCTTTTCTAAGCCCCTGGTACCTACATCGGAACCAAACGAGTGGCCGGATGAACCACCAGGTCCAAGACCTTGCGCTGCCTTCAGGAGTCCCCAGATGGCGTCCTCCGGTTCAGGGAAAAGCCACAGCCACAGCTGGAGCCTCTGATCCCTGGACTGCCAGGAGCAACACCACCACCACAGTCCTTTCAGCTGAGTCAGCTGACAACGTCATCATTTACGTTCCAATCCACGGTGATCCACCAATACCAGCTACCGTGGAAGATGAAGCCAGCAGCAGCCAGGGGAGCCGGGGCTTCTTCCCTGGATGCAACCTTGCCGGAACCGCTGCAGCTGGAAGTCCTTACTCCTGCTGTCCCGGCAGGAGGATCCGGAAAAACACAAGTGGCTGCAGCGCTCACCACCGTGACCACCACCCGGACCCGGTCAAGTCCGACTTCCGGAAGAAGAGGTGGAGTTCCACCACGGCAGCGAGCGTGGCCTAAAAGAGGCAGGAGCGTCCTCTGATGTCGTTTAGTAGCAGCTCAAGTGAGGAGGACTTCAGGTCCCACATCTAAGGGACTCAACTACTGTCTGTCTCAAGGACACTTCAAGAGGACCTATGGGAGCCACACCATGGATTGCACCTGATGGGTGAGAGCTAGTTGGCAATTTTTGTGTTTGTTTGTTTAGTTTCTATTTCCCCCTGTTTGACTCTCACCCAGATGGACATGGCTGTCAGGACTCCCCCCATTCTGCAGAAAATTCCCAGTTGCGCCTAAGCGTGCCTATTTTCCTTCCCCTTCCTCCCTTCTCAGGTTATTTGGGAGCCCTCTTTGCAAAAAGTGTTCTCTATTTGCTGCTACTTTCTATTATCCATGTGGATTATACTTGTTTGGATTACAATATTACCTCACGTGGATTACAATTGAATTTTGGACTATGTGTTCCAGAGAGTGTTTTATCATGCTAAGAAGCCACGACGAGAGACTCAAACGTATATCTGAGCCTTTTATGCTTGCAAATGTGAAATTGATTGCACTAAAATGTTTGCATACTTATGTCTTTGCTGTATTTTAGCTACACTGTTTTTACTGGTTCAGCAACGTTCAAGCACTTTAGCCCATTATGTGTATTCTTTTTCAGGTACTGCAATGTGTCCTATTATGCGCTTATTGTACGGTGTTTTTAGTCAATTATGCACTTAGCTGGATAGCTAGCAGTGAGCACCTTACTTTTCTACCTGATATGGATTGCTTCTAAAGACTGTATGCCGTGGCCTAGCCTCGCGCGTATGACGCATTCGCAAGTAAATAGTACGCTAAGGATTCGTACGCACTTTTGTACGCTAATGCTTACGTATTGCGTACTTTTAACTACGCTGACTGTACGTTCGTAATTTGTGCAGGAATGTTCGCAAAACAACAATTGTTTATGAACGTGGATTCGACCAAATAAATTCGTATTAAGAACGAATCTTGCCAGAAATTCGTCGAACATTCGCCGAAGCGAATTTTGGATGATTCGCTCATCTCTATTAGAGGCTATCTGGACTTCTCCAAAGCATTTGACACTGTACCGGAATGCCTCTTAAAGGTGTCCGTTCAGTCAGTACAGAGATCTCTCCCATGATCTATTTATCCCCAGGACTGTGACTGTGACGAGGGGACATCCTCTGCGTCTGGAGGAAAGAAGATTTGTACACAAACATAGAAGAGGATTCTTTACGGTAAGAGCACTGAGACTATGGAATTCTCTGCCTGAGGAGGTGGTGATGGTAAGTTCACTAAAAGAGTTCAAGAGGGGCCTGGATGTATTTCTGGAGGGTAATAATATTACAGGTTATAGTTACTAGAGAGGGGTCGTTGATCCAGGAAGTTATTCTGATTGCCTTATTGGAGTCAGAAGGAATTTTTTTCCCCTAAAGTGAGGAAAAGTGGCTTCTACCTCAACAGGGTTTTTTTGCCGTTCTTTTATGCTATGCTGGAGAGAAACTGATCCAAGTTAAATTCATCTTTATAATCTACTGTCTCTTCCTTTTCAGGAAATGCAAATTGGCATCCCACACAGTTCTAGATATCTAGAATTTCGTACTATTGTTGGTAATGGCAAAAGGCTAAAGTTCATTTAAAGAAAACCTGTCAATTCTCCTGAAGTATCTGCTTTTGTAAATACTTGTATTCTCCATGATAGTACAATTCTGCAGGATTTTTTCTTGACCATTCCTGTTATTCTTCCAAACAAAATTATGAATAAATTGACACCTGGGTGTTACCAGTTGGGTATGTGTCACTGCATATTGTTACACTGCCCAAACAATGCTGATACGTTCAGATTGTGTAGAGACACACCCTGAGCTGTAGTATTGATGTATAACACAATATATACTGATTGATCTTTAAAGGGGTTCTCTGGGCATCATGAAAAATATGAGCATTCCTCAGACCTGTGTAAGAAAGATAGTTTTGTTAATACTTACCCATTCGCCACGCTGCCAGTGCCGTCCCCACATCACTCACACGGTTTGTGAGCTCTTCTACTCGGGTTCCGTATGTGTGTGCTTCATTTCCTGTTCATCTTCATAATAGTAAATAAAGCTGGGGGCCACAGATATTCCAAATATGCTTCATTTTATATTGGCAACTTCTTCATTGCAACGCACCTGCTACCAACCAGTATCTCTTCTGGGAACTGTATCCTGGGAAAAACTAAAATCTCTTGTGTGGGCTAGGGGGGATGAATGGAGAGATTCCTTACATCCTGCACCCCAGCCCAGCCACCACCTAACCGTTTTCATCTTAGGCTACTTTCACACTAGCGTTTTTAAATTCCGGTATTGAGTTCCGTCATAGGGGCTCAATACCGGAAAAAAACGCTTCAGTTTTGTCCCCATTCATTGTCAATGGGGACAAAACTGAACTGAAGACAACGGAATGCTCCTGAAAGCATTCCGTTCCGTCTTCAGACCGGAGAACAAACCGCAGCATGCTGCGGTTTGCTCTCCGGTCCAGGCATCCGCACCAAAACGGATCCGGAATGACCCCCAATGCAAGTCAATGGGGACGGATCCGTTTGGTGTGACACACCAGTAATCCGGATCTGTCCTCCATTGACTTGCAATGGGGGGTCATTCCGGATCCGGCTACAGAGAAACATACAGACAGACATACATACATAGACATACATACATACACATACATACACATACATACTCACATACTCCAGCCAGGGACGCCGGCAGCATGTCTTCACGCGCGTCCTCCTGCGCGCAGGTATGACGTTTCCCCACTGCGCCCAGCAGAGGGCGCTGTGGGGAATCGTCATCACTGCGCGCAGGAGGCGCGTGAAGACATGCTGCCGGCGTCCCGGGCTGGAGTATGTAAGTATGTATGTGTGTGTATGTATGTTCTCTGTGTATGTGTCAACATGTGTGGGGCCGGAGCGCTGCTCCGGCTCCACACATGTGTCAGCGGCAGTACGGATCCGTCGGCACCCTTTAGGTGCCGGATCCGTGCTGCCGCTAGTGTGAAAGTAGCCTTAAAGGTTCCATTACTTTGGTGAGAAATTTAACAATGACCTTTAGAGGGTATAAATTTACTGTAACATGGTGGCTGATAAAGTACCTGGAGGGGGTGTATATCTCATCTAGAATGCTCAGATGGGTGAAGTGAAAAAATCCAGGAAAGCTGAGTGGTTTCAGCAAAGTGTAGTTTGCTGAGGCATTTTTGGTTTAAAGTATTTCATTGGCTTGGATTTTTATGAAATAGTGAGTAGTCTGGTAGAGGGACCTACCATTCCCTCCCACTCTAGTATGGCATTTTCCCCTAGCCTGAGATGAACCCAGGTATAGCTGCTGGGCCCATTGCTGTGGGGATAAAGAGCTGAGAGCCTCCTTCAGTGTCAGTGCCTGGAAACTGCATGACCTGCGTTGGCTGTGCAAAGCATGATTTCTGTGCTTGGATTTGAAGTATATAGATGACGTAACCTGATGTATAGTTAGCACCCAGACGGCAGGGCGATTTGTTTTGTTGATGTCACAGACATGTGGGTGCTCAAAAGTGACTAATGAACTTGAATTGCCACTTTTTTTAGTTGATATAAAAATAAAAGTTGTTTGGACTTTTAGCCCCTGAAATCTGTGAGTCTGTGATTGCCAACCCCACAGTCACACAGACCTGGGACATTACTATAACAAAAATATCTCTGCTTTCAGTCTAAATTTCCAAACGGATATTCATTTTCTCTTGTACATATGCATTCACATTAATCTGCATAAGATAAGGTTTTATTACCATCTCACACATCGAAAGTATATGCCATAAATGTTTGACGGTTGCCAGTTCTTCTTCCAGGACCCCCAGCTATCAGGAAAATAGGGTTCCCCTTCCCGGTGCATCTCTCTCTATTCCTAATGTGAGATACTGAATCATTTTTCACTGCTCACATAAATTATAGTTTACATAGAAGCATATTAAATAGTTTATAAGGCTGAAAAAATACATCTGTCCATCCAGTTCAGCCTGTGTTGAAGCTGCACTCATGCATGGCCAGCTGTCCATCTCATTTACTTCTTTCTGGAGGACACCATTCTGCCAGTCTCCAAGATAACCCATTACTGCTCCCATGATATGTGCCACTTTACTTCCCTCTAACATAGACAATACATGCAAGCAACCACCAAACACAGACAAGCATGTTTGTGATTAGATGGTTGGGGGCCACACAGAATAGCATTGCAGGCTGCATGTGGCCCCCAGTTGTGGTCCCCTGCCATAGATAAAGTTGCAAATTGTATGGATTTTGGGTTTTTTCCAAACAATTATGATAGAAAGTAATATGTGAGTTGTCATCATGAACAGAAATCTACTGAAACCCAGTGTGTGTATCATACCAGAAGTAGGATCTAAGAACACATAGTGAGATCCAGAGGTATAGCTATAAGGGGGATCCTCTAAGGATATTTTGCACTGGACTCATAGGGCTCCAACATTTTCTATCACTTTTTAGAAAGAGCATCAATGGTATTCTCAATCGAAATCACAACTGCCGGTGCTTCTGTTCATAGCACTAATTAAAGGCGCACACTCAGGTTTAAGTTAGTGCCTCGCTGTCTCAATGCCTGAGGACAACACACAATTACAGATATGGCTATTTTCTGCTGACATGCTATACCATAGCTCATAGTACACATTAGCACAATTTACTATGAGCTGTGAACTGATAATTACAATCCCAATAAAGTTCTCTTCAAATCTTGTTGTTAAAGAGGACCTGTCACCTCTCCTTACATTTCTGTTTTAATAGATTCATGCATTCCCCACGTACTAACATCTCTTCTTATGTATGTATGTTGTGCCATTCCTTTATTATTTCTACCAAAAGTTATGAATGAATTTCTATTTGTCTTCAGTAAGGGTACAGGGGAGGTAACCAGTTGGGTTGGTGTACCTGCACGGTCTGAACATGGCAGCACTGATTGGATAGAGTGAGTCTGTGCAGGTACACACCCCCAACTAGTCACCTCCCCTCTGTTCCCTTACTGAAGGATAATAGCAATTCATTCATAACTTCTAGTAGAAATAATAAAGGAATGGCACAACATAAAGCCATAAGAATAGATGTTCCAGAATTGTTATTACATGGGGAATGCATGAAGCTAATAAAACAGACATGTCAGGAGCGGTGAAAGGCCCTCTTTAAACAAAATACATGGTTTTATTTCTTATGATCTATGTTTTAGTCACTGACTGGTGTTTCCTACACCAAAACCAATGCGCCCTATGCCGCTGGAGGAGACATTTAACTTATGATAAGGCTTCATCATAAATGAAATGCTTCCTCTGGTATTCCATGCAGAAGCAAACATCCACGATACATAGTAAGACTAAAATGTGCGTATAAAAACATAAAGTAATGAAGTACCAACCAAGAAACCCCGCACCCCGATGCGCGTTTCACCTAATGCTTCATCCCCTGATGAAGCATTGTACCATGGATACTTGTTCCTTTAGCATTCTCATATGTATTGGAAGGCACTTTATATTATTGAGCTGCTTATGTGACTTTGGGTTGATGTGCAATAAGTATACACAGAGTTATTGTCTGTTACTTCTATATATGTCATATATCACCATTATTTATTTTAATTGGATGGTATTTTAGTTAATTTAATAAAGTTTCAAATATTTGTAATCCTGGTGCCTTTTTCTAATTTTTGGTTAACAATATCACACTTGTCAAAGCATGAGTACCAACTCCTAAACCACATCCCAAACTGACTATGGTAGTATGCCCATAAATAACATTCTCCAGTAATTTATAACTGTAGACTTTGAGGATGTCTACGGAAGTTTTTAACAATAAGCAGGGTCGGGCATACAGTTCACAGGGTTTGAGGGCAGAGAAACTCCATGACACTAAAACTTACCACGGTCACCCGGTCCATGGACACAGTTTTTCTAAAACATAGATGTCATAGATGGTTGACAGTTTTTCTAAAACATTCAGGTTTTGTGATTTGATGATGTTAATAACTGACCATTTTTCTTATATGTATTTTTTATTGAAGTTGGAGTGGTATTCCTCATGTACACACTGTACTACTGATTAATGCAAAGTTTGTTGCAGATTACGTGCCCTTTAAACATCAGCATTTTAAAAAAATCTGAGTTTGCAAGCCAAATCCAGGAGCATAACAAACACTATAAACAGTACCAGGGACTCTATACACAAAGTTTTGTTCATGGCCTTTTTTTTGCCAAATATAAAAAATACCTAAAAAAACACCTGACTTCATTTTCATTTTGTAACTTTTTTGCATAATTTTGCCTATGGTTCATTTCCTAAGATCGTTATGCTAGTTTTTTGCTTAAAAAAATCACAAGATCCCGTTTTAAGACTTTTTAAACACTCACGTACAAATTTTTTGTCACACAGGTATTTCTATGTCGTCCTTGCTACTGGAGAGTGTGTAAGTGTATGAGTGTGTGTGGGTGTGTGGGGGGGATCATGATGGAGGCCTAGAAACAGGTGTAAATGACGTTTGAAATCTCCAGGCGCACGGACTGGTGGAAGATTTGTTTAATTTATGACAAAGCCTTCTCTTCATCATAAATTAGGCACATCCTCCAGCAGAGCAGGGGCTATCAAAACCCTAAAACGCTGGGCTTGAAAGCATAAAACGCAGATGACAAAAGACCCCCAATGTGTTTTAGGAGGATCTGTTAAACTGATTGCATACAATAATATATGTTTTTTTCAATCACTTTAACAAGGTGGTCCAGTTTCCCATACTGATAACCTATCTTCAGGATGATTTCATGAATATGAGATGGGATCCAACTCCTGCCACTCCTGCCAATCAGCTGTTTGAATAGACCACAGTGCTCGTACGTATACACAGGCCGTGTACGTATTAGATATATATAGGATCTGAGGATCTGATATGGGGGTCTGATCTGAGGATCTGATATGGCGGTCTGATCTGGAGATCTGATCTGACATTTGATGAAAAATACAGCATTATCATCAGGTGCATCTTATAATGCGTAAAAATACAGTATATATATATATATATATATATATATATATATATATATAAATATATATATATATAGTTGTAAATGTCTTTGAACATTTCCCTTTATAGTTTTAAAAAGCAGAAACGTAAAAATTCAAATCACCCTCTTTTCCAATTTTAAAAATCGGTAGTATTGCCATGTTCAGAAACGCCCAAACTATTAAAATATAAAAGTATTTATCCTGTATGTTGAATGTCATAATAGAAAATCTATACGGCTGATTTGGTTTTTCCCAGCTTACCACTACATTATATGCAATATTAAATGGTGCCATTGGAAAGTACAAAAAAAACAAGCCCTAATATGGCTGTGAGAATGATAACATTAAAAAGTTAAGGCTCTGGGAAGTCAGGGATAAAAAAAAAAAATGTAAAATCTCTGCATCAGGAAGGGGTTAAAAATGAAATCTGTCCTGTGATGCGTTGCTATGGGCAACCAAGACAGTTTTTCTATTAGTTAATTTTCTTTTTCTTTCTGGCCACAACATTAAATGGCTGTGTGAAAATGAATCAACACTGCTAAATCAGTGTGTAGGACGTTGAGACGAGAAACAGGAAAGGTGGGGTTTTTGGAAAGTCTGAAAGTAGGTAAAAAAAGAAAATGTTTATGAATTCTGAAGGAGGCAAATCAGACAGTTATCATAGTAACTTCGGCACTGTGATTTCCTGTAGTGGGCTGGATGAAAGCTTTGAAACATCATTTTAATAAGTCAAGGTCTGTTGATATCAGAGGAGCAAAGTGGTTGGACTAATTCATCACACAGATCAATGAATATGTAGTGACATCAATGAAGGAACTACAGACAAAGTAGGAAGCAGGAAGCAAAAAACAGAAAAGAACAGAAGATATTAGTCACATATTAGTTACCAGGAAAACTTATGTGCTCATTCAGATGGACAATCTTCACATCTAGATGTTGTCTGAGTGAAGAACAGACAGCACAGGGACTGATCAGTAACCCTTCATAGTCCATGGGCAAATTAACATCTGCGATTTTCCGCATGAACCATTGGTGTTGGGTCCTGAGAGACCCTGCCCTGCTTCATTCTTTCTGGAGGCTATCCAGAGGAGCAGCTTTGTTAGCACATAATGGGGGGGCCCTACTGCAGCATAGTCCAAACCCACCGGGAGTGCCCACTTATTGGTGGGGATTACATGTTGCCTTTTTATTAACACTTAGAGGACCATTTCCATTTTTGTGTTATCGTTTTTCACTTCCTGCCTTACAAGAGTCCTTATTTTTCCATTCATGAGGGCTTATTTTTTGCAGGACAAGTTTGTAGTTTCTAATAGCACCATTTATGGTTGCATAGTGGGAAGCGGGAATAAAATTCCAAATGGGGTGGAATTGGGAACAAAAAACACAATTCTGACACAAAAAAAAAAAAAAAAAAGGTTGGGGTTTTTTTTTTACGCCGTTTACTATGTGGTAACATTGACCTGTTATCTTCATTATCCAGGTCTGTACGATTACAACGATATAACACTTCTATAGTTTTTCTTGCATTTTAATACTGGAAATAAAAACCTTGAAAACCTTTTCTTTTCTTTTTTTTCAACAGCATATTCTGACCCTTATAAATTTTTTGTAGTTATGTGTACGGAGCTGTGTGAGGGCTCATTTTTTGTGGGGCGATGTGTACTTTTCAGTGATACCATTTTGAATTGTGTGTGGTTACTTTTTGATCACATTTATAACACCATTTTGGGGAGCTGAAGTGACAACAAATGGAGAATTGGCTGTTTTTTTTCCGTTACGCCATTTGCTGTATGGCATAAATATTGTTATATTTTAATAGTACAGGTATTTTCTCATGTGACAATGTCCAAGATGTTTATTTTTTTATTGACCACAGCATCTGAGGCAGGTAATGTATGCGATCAGCCTTATGGCTGATCTCATACATGTGCTGCGGGTCTCTGCTGTTTTAAACGGCTACAGCACCCACTGCATACACGAGTGGGCGCCATGTTTAAAGACACGGCTTCTGCTGTACATGTACGGCAGAGGTCGTTCCAGGGTTAAAAGGGTTGCTCCATGAAAAATATTCTACAGTTTTCAAACCAGTTTTCAAGCCTGGATTTGAATACTTTTGTAATTGCCTGTAATTAAAAATTATGTATGGCCACTGAATAGAGATGAGCGAATCTATTCGCCGCTTCGTAGATTCGATACGAATCTACGCAATTTTCTACTCCGAAGCGAATCTAGATTTTTTCGGATTCGCTCCGTTCGAATCTTAAATGTTCTTAAACCTTTGTATGCATACGCTACGTACTTGTCCGATGAATTGTACGCAAATGCTGTGTATCAGTCAATTTATATGCTAATGCATATGAATTCAGTTAATTAGCGAATTTTTACTGTATGTTCGTTATTCGTTCAGAATCAGGCGGCAAAAAGCCCAGGAAAAAAGCTGTCACCTGACCTAGTGGGAAGGGCTTGCTCTGATTGGCCCATAGGCTCGGTAAGCCTATGACGCTTCAGTTGTGCTGCGACTGCTGAGACGAGCAGAAGCACTGTCTGTGAAGTTCTTAAAGACAGAGAACAGTTGTGTTCAAATAGTGGTGTAATTGTTCTGGGCATCCATAATACAGATATCAGGGATACTGCAGGGCAAGTGCAGGGCCAGTGCAGGGCTAGTAATTAATCAGGCAGGGAGAGAGACAGGGAGAGAAACAAAAACCTGCAGGGCCACAGTCAAGTGAAAATGTCTGGCATGGAAAAGCAAAAGGTTTCCAGTTCCAGCCAGACCTCGAGCTCCAAAAAAAGGAGAAGGTGGCACAGGGCAGCAGTGGCAAAGGACATGTAGCCGGAGCTTCTACTGGTAGAATTCGTAATAGTTGGCCACTATTTTACCAGGCTAACCCACCAAGGAGCAAAATTGTAGTGGAGGAGAAAGTGGATGAGGTAGTGGAGTGGATGGCACGCTCATCTCAATCACAGCCAGATGATCTGCTGTCATCTGCTGATACAGTATGATGTAGCCAGGGGTCAGACTCAGAGTGTTCCTCCTGCTCCACCATTCCGCTCCAGCAAAGCCCATCATTTTCTGCCACCTCTCAGCCTTCAGTCCCCACTCCTAGTCATGTCTCTTCTGCATTTTATCAAATAAAAGGCCACCGAACACCACCGCATAATCCGGCAGTTTTAGAGGACAGCCTCCCTGAGGATTTTTTAGAGAGCAGTCAGAGTTTGGACTGCCCGGAATTGGAGGTTGGTGGGGAACAGCCTATATTGCAGTCAGAAAAAAGTGGTGGGGAGTCTGATGATGATGTGTTAGACAGGAGGACCTAGGAGGTGGATTGGGCTGGTGAGGAGGATTTGATCTCCGAGAAGGAGGGCGGTGGTAGTAGCAGCAACAGAGGGCAAAGGCGAGTTAGGCCCAGTGTCAGGGCTGCCTTGGGAACTAGTGAGACCCCAAGTATGGTGGGGCTGGCATCAGGGTCTAAGCGTGCAAGGGCTACAAGCTTGGCCAGCTCTGGAGGGCGCAAATCGGGTGTGTGGAAGTATTTCACCACTCTGTCGGGGACATCAGCATGGCCACGTGCAATTTATGTAAACAGAAATTGAGCCGTTGGAAAGCCTCAAATGTAGGGACCACTGCTCTATGGAACCATCTGAAGCGGCGTCATGCCGCAAATTTGTCTTATCAAGGTGGATTAGAGCGGCGCATTAATACTGAAGAGCTGGCTACTTCTCCCGGGGTCCCTTGTGTCAGGCAGGCCACATCCAGGAGCGTAACTCAGCCCGCATCCAGGGGCGTAACTAGTACATACACCTCGTCGTCAACCGTGTGCGTTTCTCCACCTCCTCTTGTTTGTCATTCGTCGAGTGCGTGACCAAGTTGCTGGCTGTGCAGTCTCTGCCATACAATGTAGTTGACTGCACAGCTTTCAGGGAGTGATGGCTTGCGCTTAGCCATGCTGGCAGATCCCTAGCCGGCATTACTTGTCAAACAAATCTAACCCCACCCTTTACTCGCATATGGCAGACAATATAGGACGCTCCATGCAGCTTTCTCTCTGCAGCACCATGCACGTCACGGTGAATGGTGAACACTTGGAGCAGTGCTTATGGCCAGGGGCAATACATGTTCTTTATGGCCCACTGGCTGAATGTATTTAGTGGCAGCGAGGCAGGAACCCCCCAGCAACAAGGCCAATTGCTTTTGGCACCTCCATGTGCTTTCCAGCCAGGATTGCAGACCACCCAACACTTATCCGCTCCCTCCTCCACCTCCACGGGCAGTCTGCCTGCTGGAGCATCAGGGCAGAGAGTTGACCTCCTTTCTTCCTATCACACGTGCCAGGTGAAACGCTGCCACGCTGTCTTAGACTTAATTTGTCTTGGCAACAGCAGCCACACAGGCCAGCGCTTGCTGCATTACATCTGGCAGCAAATAGCACGCTGGCTGTCTCCTCGCCAGCTGGAAGTGGGCAAGGTCGTGAGTGACAACGGGACGAATATAGTGGCAGTGCTGAATCTGGGTCAATTCACGCATGCTCCCTGTATGGCACATGTCCTAAATCTAGTGGGGCAGAGATTTCTCAAAACATTCACTGGCCTACGCACAGTGCTGGCAAAGTCACGGAAGCTTTGCACTCATTTGAGTCACTCTTATGTGTCCCGCAACGCTCTGCTGAACTCGGTCTTCCGCCACACCGATTGATAGGTGACATGCCAACTCGGTGGAATTCCACGCTTCATATGTTGAGCAGTGGATGACTTTGTCCAGCAGCAGCCAGAATCTTCGACGATAGGGAGCAGGTGTGGCTTAGATTTGCATCAGTGGAGGTTGGTCCGAGATGCCTGCACTGTTCTAATGCCCTTTGAAGAAGCCACTAAATTGGTCAGCCGGGACAGCTGCGGTGTGAACGACGTAGTTTCACTAATATTTGTTCTTGAAAAGACACTGACGCTCATGCAGCAGGGGGAAATCCTGGACATCTCTCTGCACGCTGGATGAGGAGCTTCAGGTAGAGGAGGGGGAGGAGGAGGATTTTGATGATGACCAGGAGCAGGAGGAGACACAGCTGGAGGAGCTGGAGGATGACGATAACACTTTCAGAGACACTGAAGTGTCTCAGAGAGAGGCTGAGATGGAAAGAACTGGCTCCTTGGGCAGGATGGCGAGCTGTATGCTCACATGCTTACGGAGTGAAAAAAAATAAGGCAGACTGACGAATACTGGCTGGCGATGCTTCTGGACCCGCGGTTCCAATCCAACATGGGGGATTGTTTTCCTCCCCAGGAAAGGGAGGAGAAATTAACATCATTCTGGGAGAAGCTATGTGGTAACCTGGCCACAGCTTTCAGCCAGCCCCAGCCTGCTCCCAGCGTCTCTGAAAAGGAGGTCCGGCAGAGTCATCCACCTCCTCTCACAACCAGCACCAGCCAGTTAAGCCTCATGAGTATGATGCAACAATTTGTTTCAGCCTCCCAACAGCCACAGCCAAGTGAACAGGCCCAGACCATCCACCTCAACAAACAGGTTCAGGCTTATCTGCAGTCTGGCTTGCAAAGCCTCTTCTCAGACCCCCTGGACTTCTGGGCAGCCAGAATACAACAATGGCCGGAACTTGTCCACTATGCACTAGGGCTTCTTTCAGTGGCGTAACTACAACTAACTGGGCCCCACAGCAAATTTTTGAATGGGGCCCCCCCAGAAACCTCCTCGCAACCCCGAAGTCACATGCAACCCTCACTCTTGTGGCTAGTCAAGATTGAGCTCTCCCAGACAAGGCCTGACAGCCGCTCCATCCGCTTTCTATAGTGTCACTGTATATAATGTCATTGTATAATACTGTTGAGGGGGGCCTGACAATAAAATCTTTTAGTCTCCCTCCTGAGGGGGCCCCTTGTGGGTCTGGGCCCCAAAGCAGCTGCTTCCCCTGCTTCCCCTATTGCTACGCCCCTGGCTTCTTTCCTGCCAAGCCTCAAGTGTCATGTCAGAGAGCGTTTTTAGTGCCGCTGGGGGGGTGGGGGGGGGTGGTGACACTCAAAAGGATCAAACTGTCACCTGGCAGTGTGCAAAAAAACACCTTTATAAAAATGAATAAAGGCTGGATTACCTCCGATTTTCACACTCCTATTGCTGAGTCAGATGATTAGATCAGGCCTTGCAGTCCGAAATAGTCCAAGTGTCTTCCCACTGTTGCTGTCAGCCGGCCCACAAAGTTACATGCCAAACGTCTCCTGTGTCATGGGCTGTGCGAACCCGAACTCCCCAAACCAAAACACCTAAATTTTATTAAAATCCAAAAACTGTTGTCTACCTCCGCCTCTGTTAGCACATAACAGTCCAGCAGCTGTTGTTATACACAGTTCTTAGTTCTATTCTTAAATTTGTTTTGGAGCCTTTCCTCCCCCCAAAAAATATATATACTGTATATATATATATATATATATATATATATATAAAAATAAAAAAAGTAAAAATGGTATTAAAAAATTAAATTGTTACACTGTTGTTAACTCCGCCTCCCGTTCCAAGTTACATTAGCAGAGATTGTTATACTCCACCGCAGTTTGTTGTATTTACTAATCACTCTCTTCTGATATACCCCGTCCCCTACTACTACTGGCCGGGGCACCCATGAAAAGCCCATATATAATTTTCACAGCCTATCTTTACAAGGTAGAATGCTTACAGGCTTGTTGTCCAAACAAGCCAAGCCTTTTTCTCTTACTGTAGTCCGTGAACCCCAGTGTGCGTAATTTATTAATGCTTTGGCCTGCAGACACCCTGTGTTCATTAATCAAATTAATTAAATGACCTTTGGACAATTTTTGGAGGCTCCTACCTAAAGAGACATCCCTGTCTTACATAGTAACATAGTAACATAGTTTATAAGGCCGAAAAAAGACATCTGTCAATCCAGTTCGGCCTGTTATCCTGCAAGTTGATCCAGAGGTAGGCAAAAAAAACCCTGTGAGGTAGAAGCCAATTTTCCTCACTTTAGGGGAAAAAATTCCTTCCCGACTCCAATCAGGCAATCAGAATTACTCCCTGGATCAACGACCCCTCTCTAGTAACTATAACCTATAATATTATTAGCCTCCAGAAATACATCCAGGCCGCTCTTGAACTCTTTTAGTGAACTTACCATCACCACCTTCTCAGGCAGAGAGTTCCATAGTCTTACTGCTCTTACCATAAAGAATCCTCTTCTATGTTTGTGTACAAACCTTCTTTCCTCCAGATGCAGAGGATGACCCTCGTCACAGTCCTGGGGATAAATAGATCATGGTAGAGATCTCTGTACTGACCCCTGATATATTTATACAGAGTTATTAGATCACCCCTCAGTCGTCTTTTTTCTAAAGTGAATAACCCTAATTTTGATAATCTTTCTGGGTACTGTAGTCCACCCATTCCAGTTATTACTTTAGTTGCCCTCCTCTGTACCCTCTCCAGCTCTGCTATGTCTGCCTTGTTCACAGGAGCCCAGACCTGTACACAGTACTCCATGTGTGGTCTGACTAGTGATTTGTAAAGTGGCAGGACTATGTTCTCATCATGGGCATCTATGCCTCTTTTGATGCAACCCATTATCTTATTGGCCTTGGCAGCAGCTGTCTGGCACTGGTTTCTACAGCTTAGTTTGCTGTTTACAAAAATTCCTAGGTCCTTTTCCATGTCAGTGTTAGGGTCCATTCACACGAACGTATATTTGTGGGCCCGAATTACTGCGGACCCGCAAATATACGGGGGCCGCCCGGCGTGTGTTCCACAGCACTGAAAATGCCTATACTTATCCGTGCGCACGGACAAGTATAGGATATGCTTCAAAAGAGCCGCGGCACGGAGCTAGCTCTGTGCCATGGCTCCCGGCCCCATAGAAGTGAATGGGGCCACATCTAGTCCCGCAATTTTGCAGATAGATATGGCCCCATTAACACGACCTTACCCAGTGTTTTACCATTTAGTATGTATGTCTTCTTCACACTAATGTGGGCTCCGGCCTATGCACAATTTTCGGAGGCTTCAGCCTAAACAGACACCCCTGTCTTCTTCACACTAATGTGGGCTTCTGCCTATGCACAATTTTTGGAGGCTCCTGCCTAAAGAGATGTCCCTGTCTTCTTCACACTAATGTGGGCTCCGGCCTATGCACAATTTTTGGAGGCTTCTGCCTAAACAGACACCCTTGTCGTCTTCACACTAATGTGGGCTCCGGCCTATGCACAATTTTTGGAGGCTTTGGCCTAAACAGACACCCACCTCACACATGTCAGGAAGCGGTTCAAGGTTTAAAAAAACAATGAAAACACAGGTTTTACAAGAATAATTTAATAGTAATAAATAATAAAAAAATAAAAAAA
>ONZH01030262.1:0-20579 GCA_900303285.1 Rhinella marina
GTGAAGTTGCCCGTATAGTAATCTGAAACCGTTGCATACCCAGACAATTGCCAGGCACTCCTTCTCCATCGTGGAGTAGGTCACTTCCCTTGGCTGGAGCTTCCAACACAAAACGGGGTGTTCCTGGCCCGTAGTGTCAACCTGGCTGAGCATGGCACAGAGGCCAAAATCACTGGCGTCGGTCTGTATTATAAATGGCCACGTGAAGTCGGCCGCTTGGAGTACAGGGAAGCTTGAGAGGGCTCTGAAGGCTGCCTCGCAGTCGTTTGTCCAATCAACTGCAGAGGGCAGCTTTTTCTTGGTGAGGTCCGTCAGGGGCATTGCCAGGCTACTATAGTGAGGAACAAACCTATAGTATCCAGCGGTGCCCAGGAAGGACATCACGTGTTTCTTGGTCCTGGGGGGTGGGCCACGATGCTATGGCATCCATTTTCCCGGGCTCCGGCTTCAAAGCCCCCCCGCCTACACGGTGTCCCAGGTAGTGGACCTTGCTCATGCCCATCTGGCACTTTTCCGGCTTCACGGTCAAGCCTGCCTGGCGGATTCGCCTGAGCACCTGCGCCAGGTGCTCTAGGTGATCCTCCCATGTGGGACTGAAGATGGCAATGTCGTCCAGGTACATGGCCACGTATCCTTTAAGCCCCTTAAGCAACGTGTTGACCATCCGCTGAAAAGTGGCAGGGGCATTCTTCATGCCGAACGGCATCACTGTGGACTCATACAATCCAAAGGGGGTGATGAAGGCAGAGTGTTCACATCCATGAAGGCTCAGATCCATGATGGTCAGGTACTTGGCCCCCGGGCAACTGATCGAGCAGGTCATCGATGCGTGGCATTGGGTATGCATCGGTGACCGTGACAGCATTGAGTCCCCTGCAGTCCACGCAGAACCGGGTCGTCCGGTCTTTCTTTGGGACGAGTACCACAGGTGAGGCCCAAGCGCTGTTGGATGCCTGGATTACCGCCAGGCTTCAGCATTTCGTCAGTCTCCTGGTACATGTGCTGCTGCACCTCCAAGGAGACTCGATAGGCTGAACGCCGGATTGGGGGGTGATCCCCGGTGTCAACATGATGGGCGGCCAACTCTGTCCTTCCGGGCTTGTTGCTAAACAAGCCCCAGAAGGGGTGAAGTGTGGCCCACAGCTGGGACGGTTGGTCCTGCAGGAGCTGCTGGCCCACCACCACATCCTCAATGGACCCACCTGCCTTAACCTTGGTGAGCATGGTCAGGAGGGTCTCCTCCTCCCACTCCTCGGGGAGGTTGCATACAGGGAGGGCACAAGCCTCCCTCTCATGATGTGTCTACATCATGCTTTCCCCGGGCGGAGTCCAGGGTGACCAGGTACGTTACGGAGTTCAGCCACTGGTGCACGAGGTAGGGGCCCTCCCAGGCTGCCTGAAGCTTATCCTGTGGCACGGGGACCAGTACCCACACCTTTTGACCCACCTGGGAGGTCCTCTCACAAGCATTCTGGTCGTACCACCACTTCTGGTCGACCTGGGCTTGCGCCATATTCTCCTGCACCACCCGCGACAAGGCCTGCATCTTGTTGCGAAAACACACAACATACTCGATGACCGACACCCCAGGGATGGCTAAGTTCCCTTCCCAGGCCTCTTTCACCAGAGCCAGGGACTCCATACACGTCGCCTGTACAGGAGCTCAAAGGGCGAGAACCCAGTTGAGGCCTATGGAACCTCCTAGTATGCAAAGAGCAGGTGTGGAAGAAATGCTTCAGGGTGCCGTTAAACCGTTCACAGAGGCCATTCATCTGTGGATGATACAGGCTGGTCACCAGATGTTGCACCTGTATCTGCTTACAGAGGGACTCCATCAGCTGCGACAAGAACTGAGTCCCCCGGTCAGTGAGCATTTCCTGGGGAAAGCCCACTCAGGAGAAAATTTCCAGTAGGGCAGTGGCCACCTTGTCAGCCTGAATGGATGACAAGGCCCCCGCTTCCGAGTGACGTAATCTACAACCATTAGTACAAAGCATTTCCCGGAGCTGCTGGGAATGGACAGCAGTCCAATCAGATCCACAGGCACCTTCCTGAAAGGCTCATCAATGATGGGGAGCGTTACCAGAGGGGCTTTGGGGCGAGGCCCCGCCTTCCCCACCCTCTGGCAGGTGTCGCACGAACAGCAGTAGCTAGTTACATCGGCCCCCATATTTGGCCAGTATAAATGCTGGGCCAGTCTGGCCTTTGTTTTAGTGAGCCCTAGGTGTCCGGCCATCAGAATCTCATATGCGATCCGCAACAACTCCGCCCTGAACGGATAGGGTACCACTAACTGTCGGTCCCTGGGCCACACCTCCTGCGATTCCTGCTGGACCGTGACCCGGTACAGTCGTCCCTGGTTCTTGTCAGCATGCAGGCTGGCGTCAACCGCTAATGCCGCCTGAAACCCATGACTGGACGTGGCCAGATTTGACGAGACTGCCACGTCCTCTATCCGATCCTTGGGACATGTGTCCTGGACTCCAGCCACTTGGTCGGAAGGGGAAAAACCATCAGACCCCCGATGGGCTCCCACTTTGCTCCAGTAGCGCCTGCTTCCCTTCGGCTTCCAACCAAGTCGCCAGTCCAGATGAACTAAACTGGCCCCCTGACATCCCGGTTGTGGAGGAACCCTGCCCTGAGGCCTTCCCCAGCATAACACTGGCAGGGATATTGGAAGATACCCACACCTCCCTTACTCCTCGACCGGCGCCCCAGTCCAAATAGACCTTGGTGACAGGCAGTACCAGTGTCTACTTGTCCTATCCCGGAGACAGCAAGGGGTTTTACCAGGCACCAAATCTTGTGGTGCTGTCAGGTCTGGTCACCGGAGAACATAGGTTTCCTATGTTTTGCTTGGTATTCTGAGTTTTTGTGTGTTTCTGTTTAGTGCTTACGCCTTGCCTTTAAACATGTTCACACTGTGGGTTGTTTTGGTGCCAACGCCCATCTTCATGTTTGGTTTGTCTACTTAGGGTTAATACTCAGGTGCTGGGCTGAGTGGCTTCTCAGAATCTGGTCCATTCAGAACCTGGGGGTGGGATATCTTCCTGCATAAATACCTACCTTCCTCTCTGCTCTTTGCCGGTTTTTGCAAATCCTTGCTATACCTGCGTGTGCTCTTGTATCGTGTGTATCCTGACTGCTCATTTTGGACCCTTGGCTCGTACCTGACTACTCTACCATCTCCTGATTTCTACTTACGTTCTCTCTGGTTTTCTGATGCGGCTAGTTGACCATTCTTCTGTGTTTTGTTCGTATCTGTTTGTTTTCCCTTTTCCCTGCACCTTAGTAGTGCAATTGCAGTCCTCGTGGTTGTCGCCGTGTCGCCTAGGACACGGAGGCAATTAGGCAGGGACAGGGGTTGGGGAGAGCTCAGGGATCACATCTCCCTTTTCTGTGTACCCAAACCTTGACAGAAAAACCGGCCCGAAATAAACCTGCAACCTGTATACGGCCAGCTACGTTTATTCCACCTATGGAGCAAATGTCAGTGGTGGTATCTCAGGTCCAGGCCTTGACCAATTTGGTTCAGGATCTTGCTATACGCCTTCAGGTTCAGGAAAACATGCAGGCCTCGGCTCCTGTGTCTGCACCCCAAGTTCCTACACCTGCACCTGAACCTAAGGTCCCCCTTCCTGATTTTTTTTACGGTGACCATAAGAAATTTTTTCTGTTTCGGGAAGGATGTATTTTGTATTTTTCTTCACGACCTCGGTCGTTTGTAACTGAAGAGCAAAAGGTGGGTTTGGTTATGTCTCTCCTGCGCGGAGACCCCCAAACTTGGGCCTTTTCTTTACCCACTGCCTCTCCTTTGCGCTCATACCTTGACGAGTTTTTTGTTGCGCTGGGTCAGATATATGATGAGCCAGATCGCCCAGCGTTAGCTGTATCCCAGTTATTGTCTCTACGTCAGGGTGGACAGATGGCAGAAAATTACTGTGCTAGTTTTAGACAATATGTGACCGACTCTGGGTGGAATGATAGGGCTTTGAAAGACCTTTTTATGACTGGACTGTCTGACCGTGTAAAGGATTTGTTGTTAGCCCATGCTGAACCTAAAACACTTGACGAAGCTATGACCCTGGCCGTCCGGGCAGATAGACGTCTAAGATCCAGGCGACCTCCTCGGGTGTCTCCTGCTCCTCAGCCGATCCTCAATCCGGTCTCCAGCCAATCCGGACAGGAACCGATGGAACTCGGCAGTATTACGCCTAAGCAGAGAAGGGAACATCGTACGAGGAATCATTTGTGCTTCTACTGCGGGAGTCCGGATCATCTGCTGAATTCCTGTCCGAAGAAAACCTCAGCAGGAAAACTTCCGCTCCTAGACAGTTTTCGGGAGGACTGTCTAGGAGCTCATGTACTCACTAATGTTTATAGAGTATTTTTGCCCTGCACCGTCTCTTTCCAGTCAGCCTCATGTGTTGGACAGGCTTTCTTGGATTCTGGTTCAGCCGCCAACTTTATTGATTTTGAATTTGTTTCCCAAATTGTGCCTTCTTTGATTCCCCTGTCCCCTCCTATCCAGGTGTCTAGTGTCGATATGACCCCTCTGCATGCCGGTTTGGTCAAATTCCGTACTCCTGAGATAAGATTGGTGGTGGGTGCACTACATATTGAATATTGTTCTTTCCTTGTAATGAAAGATTTGTCTGTGGACATTATTCTGGGTCTTCCTTGGCTTCAGCTGCACAATCCGGTTATTGATTGGGTGAGTCAGGAATTAGTTCACTGGGGCCCGCAGTGTAAGGCCCATATGTCTCAAGTTTCCCTTTGTTCTACCAATGTCTGTGATTCTGAGATCCCGGAGTTTATTTCAGATTTTGCAGACGTTTTTTCGAAACCTCTGTCTCAAGTCTTGCCTCCACACAGAGACTTTGATTGTAAGATTGATCTATTGCCTGATGCCAAGTTACCTAAGGGTCGGATTTATAATCTGTCTGTGCCAGAAAGAGAGTCTCTAAAACAATACATCGGTGAGAGTTTGGCTATAGGACATATTCGGCCTTCCGAATCTCCTACGGGGGCTGGTTTATTTTTTGTTGAGAAAAAAGATGGGGGTTTGAGACCATGTATTGACTACCGTGAACTTGATAAAATCACTGTTAAAAACTCTGGACCGCTTCCCCTCATCCCGTACCTCCTGAATCAGGTTCCGGGGGCCAACTGGTTCTCCAAATTAGATCTACGGGGAGCTTATAACCTGATTCGGATCCGGGAAGGGGATGAGTGGAAGACAGCTTTTAATACGCCTCTGGGACATTTTGAGTATCTGGTTATGCCTTTTGGTTTAAGCAATGCCCCAGCTGTATTCCAAGGTTTTATGAATCATATCTTTCATGACTGTATTGGGGTTTTTATGGTGGTTTATCTGCATGATATCCTGATATTTTCTTCTGATCTGGATTCACACCGTACACATCTTAGTCTGGTGTTATCCCGTCTGCGTAATCATTCTCTGTTTGCTAAACTAGAAAAATGCATTTTTTGTGTACAAAAAGTTTCATTCTTGGGTTATGTGGTCACTCCTTCCGAGGTTCATATGGATCCGTGTAAGGTTCAGGCAATCGCGGATTGGGTTCGGCCCACGGATTTAAAATCCCTTCAACGTTTTCTTGGTTTCGCCAATTATTACAGGAATTTTATCAAGCACTTTTCCGTAATTGCCAAGCCACTCACGGATCTTACCCGCAAGGGGGCTGATCCCAGTAACAGGTCTCCTGCTGCGTACTCCGCGTTTGAGGAACTCAAGAAAGCGTTCTCCTCTGCGCCTGTATTAATTCAACCTGATCTCTCTCAGCCATTCATTGTTGAGGTAGATGCTTCTGAGGTCGGTGTAGGGGCAGTTTTATCTCAAGGGTCAGCTGCTCTCACTAACCTCAGACCATGTGCATTCTTTTCCAAGAAATTCTCGTCTTGTGAAAGGAATTATGATATTGGGAATCGCGAGCTCCTTGCCATCAAATGGGCGTTCGAAGTGTGGCGCCATTTCCTGGAAGGAGCTCTTCACCCAGTGACAGTGATCACGGATCACAAAAATCTTGTGTACTTGGAGAATGCAAAATGTCTCTATGCCCGTCAGGCTAGGTGGGCGTTGTTTTTCTCTCGTTTTAATTTTGTGGTCACTTTCCAACCTGGTACCAAGAATGTCAGGGCTGATGCTTTGTCTAGGAGTTTTGGTATCCCTGAGGGTTCTGAGTCGGAACCTGGTAACATCTTACCGGCTGGTATTGTTTTGGCAGCCATCTCCTCTCACCTCTCTGATCAAATTCGCTCCAAACAAAATTCTGCCCCAAGAGACCTTCCGGAAGGCAAAATGTTTGTTCCCTTGTCCCTTCGATTGAGAGTGTTAGAGGAGACACACTGTTCCGTACTAGCCGGTCATCCAGGTGTTCGGGGAACACTAGATCTATTGAAAAGAAACTACTGGTGGCCACATATGAATACTGACGTTCATGCATTTGTTCTAGCTTGTCAGGTCTGTGCGCGAGGAAAGGTCCCCAGGAGACGTCCTGAGGGACCTCTTCTCCCGCTCCCAGTGCCAGACAGGCCTTGGTCTAACGTGTCTATGGATTTTGTTACCGATCTGCCACTTTCTCAAGGGTTCTCTGTTATATGGGTGGGGGTGGATCGTTTCTCTAAGATGGGCCATTTTGTTCCGCTAAAGAAGCTGCCTTCAGCAGAGGAATTGGCAGATCTATTTATTCAACATATTGTGCGTCTCCACGGTATTCCTGATGAGGTTGTGTCTGACAGGGGGTACAATTTGTGGCTAAGTTTTGGCGAGCTTTCTGTTCTAAGCTTGAGGTAAAATTGTCCTTTTCCTCTGCCTTCCATCCCGAAACTAATGGGCAGACGGAGAGGATGAATCAACAGCTCATACAGTACCTTCGTCTTTTTGTTTCTGACTGTCAACATCTGTGGGTCTCATATCTTCCGTTAGCAGAGTTTGCCATCAACAATCACACTAGTTCATCCACACTCACATCTCCTTTCTTCTGTAATTATGGATTCCATCCCAGGTTTTCCTTCTCGTCATCGTCAGTTTCGGATACCCCTCGTGCTGATTCCATAACTAACCAACTGTGCACAGTGTGGTCGCAAGTTCAGCAAAACTTGAAAAGAGCACAAAGTTTAATGGTCCATTCATCCAGAAGTAGGCGTACTGTCTCAGAAACTTTTGTTGTGGGTGACAAGGTCCTATTGTCTACTAAGAACCTTAAGTTGAAAGTTCCGTCTCTGAAATTGGCTCCTAGGTTCATTGGTCCGTTTACCGTAACTCATGTTATTAATCCTGTATCGTTCAAGGTGGCGTTGCCCTCTGATTGGCGGGTTCACAATACGTTTCACAAGAGTCTGTTGAAACGCTATGTGGATCCTGTGGTACCCCTCCCTGACCCTCCCTTGCCATCTGTGGTGGAGGGTGATCTCGAGTATGAGGTAGAGAGGATTGTCGATTCCAGACTGGTCAGGAACTCTCTTCAATACCTCATTCATTGGAAAGGTTTCGGTCCTGAGGATAGATCCTGGGTTCCTGCTAAGGATGTTCATGCTCCACGATTGGTTAAATCTTTTCATCGGGACTATCCGTCTAAACCATCCTTAGGGTCCAAGGGTCCGGAGGCCCCTCGTGGAGGGGGGGTACTGTCAGGTCTGGTCACCGGAGAACATAGGTTTCTATGTTTTGCTTGGTATTCTGAGTTTTTGTGTGTTTCTGTTTAGTGCCTACGCCTTGCCTTTAACCATGTTCACACTGTGGGTTGTTTTGGAGCCAACACCCATCTTCATGTTTGGTTTGTCTACTTAGGGTTAATACTCAGGTGCTGGGCTGAGTGGCTTCTCAGAATCTGGTCCATTCAGAACCTGGGGGTGGGATATCTTCCTGCATAAATACCTACCTTCCTCTCTGCTCTTTGCCGGTTTTTACAAATCCTTGCTATACCTGCTTGTGCTCTTGTATCGTGTGTATCCTGACTGCTCATTTTGGACCCTTGGCTCGTACCTGACTACTCTACCGTCTCCTGATTTGTACTTACGTTCTCTCTGGTTTTCTGACGCGGCTAGTTGACCATTCTTCTGTGTTTTGTTCGTCTCTGTTTGTTGTCCCTTTTCCCTGCACCTTAGTAGTGTAATTGCAGTCCTCGTGGTTGTCGCCGTGTCGCCTAGGACACGGAGGCAATTAGGCAGGGACAGGGGTTGGGGAGAGCTCAGGGATCACATCTCCCTTTTCTGTGTACCCGAACCTTGACAGGTGCCACCTGTTCAGGCCAGAGTCATCTCAGCGCCGGTGTCTCTAAGTCCCATGTCTACGGCCTGGCACAGGGTGACGGGTTGAAAATTGTCAAGGGAACTCCCACCACCCCCACCCACATACAGAACAGTGGACGGTTTCTGGGTCGACAACTGGAATTGGTCCCTCTGGTGCTGGGGACACATGGCCTTGAAGTGTCCTGGCTGCTTACACAGGTGGCAAAGTCGATGTGGACCGATGTGGACTGTGAAGCAAGGGCCGGTGCCCACTTGGGCCTAGGGGTAGGGGCAGCAGGTACCGCGTGCGTCTTACCCCCTCTCCAGCTGACAGGTTTCCGGGCCTCTGAAATCCTGTTGTTGGTGTATTCATTGGCAGGGTTGCTGTTGCGGAGGCCCCCTTTGGCTTCCGGTCACGGAGATACTGCTGGCGGTCCTCGGGGCAATTCCACAAGTTCCGTGGCGATGAGCTCCTTCAACTGCTGAACGGTGATGAGCTCCAATCCTGTGGTCCACTGGTCGACCGCTCTCAGCAAGGCCCGCATGTGATCGGCCCAGCTCTGGGTAGGGCCCTGCTGCAAACTCCGGAGCTTTTTCCAGTACGTCTCAGGAGTCAAATTGTACTGCCGGACCAGAGCCTGCTTGATATCCTCATAGCTCAGGATGGTCTCGCTGGGCAGATACCCAAATATTTCCAGGGCTTTTCCCCTGAGACGTGGCGTTAAGAATCGTACCCACTGATCCTCCACTGGTACTGATGGCAGGTGGTTTCAAATGCCAACAAAAAGGTATCCAAGTCCCCATCTTTGTCCAGCAGGGGGAAGTCCTCTGCCAGTATCTTGAGAATCTGGATCTCTGGAGAAGCAGATCTGGCTGGGATGGCTGCTGCAATTGGAGCTGGAACACTCGCAGCTGGTGCTTGCGCTCGGCCTCTGCTCGAGGTTGCTGTTGCTGCGACTCGTGAGGCAGCTGGAGCGTCTGCTGCAGCTCGAGCGGCTGGAACGTCTGCTGTGGCTTGTGTGGCTGGAACGTCTGCTGTGGCTCGTGCGGCTGGAACGTCTGCAGTGGCTCATGCGGCTGGAGCATCTGCTGTGGCTCGTGTGGCAGAAGCGGCTGGAGCGTCCACTTCACCGCCCAGGAGGAGATCCACCCCTTCCATACACCAGAACCCAATTGTTCCACCATCTGTGACGGCCCATGCACAGACCCTCTGGGACTATTAAACCGCAGTGGAGGACTGGGTCATCCAGGTACTCAACCACCCTAGGCCGGGAGATCCTTCATTGGAACGCCGAAAGGGAACTGTGCTTTGGTTTCCATTGGGAGAGGGTCTGGCTTCCTGCAGGATGATGAGAATGGAAAGGAATATTATAAAAGGGCGCAGGTCGGTGAAACGGCCGTACCTGCCACAACATCGTCATAGCCTGAACGTGGGGGATCAGGTGGAGTACACCCCCATGGCATCCCTGAAAGGCCCATTTGAGACAGGGATTACCCTCCTTTCAAAGCCCCTGGTGCCTACAACGAAACCAGAAGTGTGGTCGGATGAACCACCAGGTCCAGGACTCTTGCGCTGCCTGCAGGAGTTCCCAGATGGCATCCTCCGGTTCAGGGAAAAGCCATAACCTCAGACAGAGCCTCTGATTCCTGGACTGCCAGCACCTCCACCACCAACACAGTCCTTACAGCTGGGTCAGCTGACCACGTTATCATTCACCTTCCAATCCACGGTGGTCCACCAATACCACCTGCCATGGAAGATGAACCCAGCAGCAGCCGGGAAAGCTGGGGCTTCTTTCCTGGATGCAACCTTTCTGGAACTGCTGCAGCCGGAAGTCCTTACCCCTGCTGTCCCGGCAGGAGTATCCGGAAAAGCAAAAATGGCTGCAGCGCTCGCCAGCGTCACCACCAGCCGGACCCGGTCAAGTCCAACTTCAGGAAGAAGAGGGCACTGGAGTTCCACCACCGCAGCGAGCATGGCCTACAAGAGGCAGGAGCGTCCTCCGATGAGCTTCAGCAGCAGCTCGAGCGAGGAGGACTTCAGCTCCCTCATATGAGGAACCCAACTACTGGCAGTGTCATATGGGAGCCACACCATGGACTGCACCTGACGGGTGGGATGCTAGATGGCAGTTGTTTTTGTTTAGTTTCTGTTGTCCCCGTTTGACTCTTACCCAGATGGACATGGCTGTCAGGACTCCCCCCATTATGCAGAAAGGTCCCAGTTGCGCCTAAGCACGCCTATTTTCCTTTTTACCCCCTTCTAAGGTTATTTGGGAGCCCCCTTGGCAGAAAGGGTTCTCTATTTGCTGCTATTCTCTATTATCCATGTGGATTACACATTACCTGTTTAGATTACAATTTTACCTCACGTGGATTACAATTCAATTTTGGAATATGTGTTCCAGATAGACAGTGTTTTATCATGCTAAGGAGCCAAAAGGAGAGACTCTAACGTATATCTGAGCCTTATATGCTTGCAAATGTGAAATTGATTACACTAAAATGTTTGCATAATTATGTCTTTGCTGTATTTTAGCTACACTGTTTTTAATGGTTCAGCACTTTAGCCCATTGTGTGTATTCTTTTTCTGATACTGAAATGTGTCCTATTATGCACTTATTGTACGGTGTTTTTTTAGTAAATTATTCACTTATTGATAGCTAGCAGTGAGCACCTTATTTTTCTAGTTCATATGGACTGCCTCTAAAGATTGTACGCCGCGGCCTAGCCTCGTGCATATGACGCATCCGCGCGTCAATAGTACGCTAAGGATTCATATGCACTTTTGTACGCTAATGCTTACGTATTATGTACTTTTAACTACGCTGACTGTACGTACGTAATTTGGGCAGGAATGTTCGCAAAAAAAGTGGGGGTTTTTTACGTAGATTGGACTAATAAGTTAGTTTAAATACGAATCTTGTCAGAAATTCTTGGCGAAATATTTGGCGAAGCAACTTTTGAATGATTTGCTCATCTCTAAATGCCACCGAGGATCACTGACACAGACTGCACTCTGATGCACACTTAAGGGCTCACCAGATATAACTATATACACAGAAGATGGATACAGCGGTCAGATATGCAAATACAAGTGGTATGGTACAACAGAATTGAACAGAACAATAGTCAGTTACCAGAGAGATGGATAGTCCGTTAAGATGATTTCTGGGTTGAGTTAAGGCCTTGCTGTAACCACAGGGAGGGCAGTGATCTCAGCAGCTTGTCCAAGGGTCCCTCCAAACACCATGCTCCGGGCGACACCCCCTTCAGAGAAAGACCATGACCTTTGTTTTCTGGGGCCTTTTATCCTGCATCCGGGCCACTCCCCTCTTCCCCTGGGAGGAGTCAACCCCCCCCTGTCCCAGTTCTGGTAGCCAAAAGCTCCACCAAACCAATATGGCCCATAGCTCCAGACCGGGAGGTCACAGGGAAAGGGTTCTGGTACCAACTGACCCGACTGAGTTCCGGCTACAAGTGGAGACCAAACACGACACACTTATGAGGTTCCTGCTTGGAGATCTCTGTATCTTCGCTTCCTGACATGTGATCGCTAACTTATGGACATGTACCTGTCCCGCTCTGTCCCCTCCTCACAAATATATGATTGGCTTCGGTTTGTGATGAACCACCAGTCCATAATTCTTTATTAATTCCTGGCTCCAATATGTCTGAGAAGTGACTATCATGGCTAACAGGTTGATAGCCGCCCGCTGGGATTCTTCCTATGAAAAGGATTTTTGGTTCCGTAGTATCTGGACAAGGCGTGAAATGTATACAAGTGACCTGCTTTGAAGACAGGACCCCCTGCAGTGTTGACTTCATATGCTAGGTGCCAGCAGATGGAGGTGATTAAATCATGTCTAAAACCTGGATCATGATTTCTTATTCCTCACAAACACTGTATTAATCTGTAACTCTGAACTACCTCATAAGCCCAGTAGGGAGCCCCACCTGTGTTTTGCAAGCTCAAACTATTGACCCTGCACAGGTCGGGAGCATTCCATATATTAGTTTTTTGCACTGATTTGCAACATTCAAGCACTTTAGACCATTGTATGGACTCTTCTTGACGGGTGCAACAATTTTATTCTCATGCACTTTTGAATGGACTTTGGACTTTGCACTTTTAGTTAGATAGTTAGCATTCTTGCTTCTTTTGCTCATATGGACTGCCTTGGAGGACTCAAAAGTGCTAATGGTTCTACTTTGCCTTGTGTCAGAGTAGAAAGCCTAGGTATTGTATTGTATGATTTGCATATGCCCTTAAATTTTTCTCTCCACAGACTTGGTAGGGGAAGGAGCCAGTATGTCTTGTGTCTTTGGGATCATTTGCTGTTGCTACACAGGGATGACCAAGGGATAGAATCACGAACAGTCCCACTACCTGGGCTGGTTCTTCCTCCTAGTTCTAGGACCTTAAACCACTGTGCACTGCCTCAAGGAAAATATATGAAAAGCTACCAGTTTAGTCGTCCAGGTGAAGAAGCGTAAAGCATAATTAGACCTTGGTGCTGGACAAGATTACAGGATGAAGCCACCCTGCTTTTTTAAAGGCTTTCCTTTTATTGAGGTGGGATTACAGAATATGACACCCCCCACACTCCATATACAACGCTCTATGTACAACTTTGGCCATGTCGTAATAAATGATTGCCTTGCGCAGTCTTTTAGTTCTCTGGTTATACTGAGAGGGAAATGGAAAAGAAGACACCCTACTCAAAAGGGCAGAGACCTGTAGGTAGTCATTCCTATTTCAGTTTATGTATATGGTAATAGAAAGTAGTATAAAGCAGCACTCTAACTTAAAACCAAGGGTGCCAAGGGTGGCTTGGTTTTAAGTAAGGGGGTATGTAGTACCCCAGAGTGGCACTAACATTCCTACACTCTGCTACTGTCTCTAATGGCTAACAATAATGTCATCTGTGTATTTATTAGAGGTCCTCCTATACTGTACATTGATAATATTGCTATGAGACTGTGATGCTCATGTACTGTGTCAGGTGGCTGTGTATCTGGTAGAGAGAGATCTGTACATAGAATGGAACTTACAATTCTACCCCCCCCCCCTTTGGGTAGAAGTAGGCTACTTCTGTTTACTAGCAAGGGAAGCTATAGTTTAGTTTTCGTCAATTTCAGTTGAGATTTGATAGTGGAGCTGAGAAGAAAGATGGAGCAGTGAGGGGAGGGGCCCCCTGCAGCAGGAGTAACTATAAGGAAGCAGCTCATAGAGCCCACTGACTCCAAACAGATAAAAAGACAGAACATTGCAAGGTGGTCAACAGTCAAAACACCCCATTCCAAAGGTACCAGAACCACTACAGAGTACAGTAATCAGACTGAAGCCTGAGTTTAGAGCAGCAGAGAGAGAGGGAAAGTAGAATATTGAAGTGTGCCTGCCAGCTTATCCCGAAACCTGCTGGAACCAAGAGAAAGACCGAATATTTTATGGATGCAAGTTTCTTCAAATAAAGCTGTTGAATTTTCCCCAAGTCTGGACTTGACTTATTCTCCATCCCCTACAACTCTCCCCTTTACTGCTTTGGAACCTAACCCTGAGGAGCAACGGTAACCAGGTAGGAGCACAGACACACACAAGACTATTCAGGCAGTACCACACCATTCGGCATTCCTGTAAGCCTGGGACATCATCGGCCACGGAGGAAAGCAGGACGTTGCACATGGCTGGAAATTTCTGGGCAGATGCACAGACATATATCATCCCAATACATGAACTGTGTGTGCACCAAACGTGCTACAGCAAGACTTCAGGGCCAGGTAGGAGTATGTCTACACTGCATGATCCTGTCAGTGACAGTAGTCAGACAACAAGGGCAATGAGTGGAGCCTCGGGAGCAAGGGCAGCAACACTGTCTTTGCACCAAGGGGTTAAGTTGCATACATTAAAAAACCTTATTTCTCAGAATTCAATCATCTGAATGTGTGGTTGGTATTTTTTACCAGTATGTGGTGACTAATAATGTCTTCTACATTCATTTGTTTTAAATTCAGAGAATAATTTGATCTGCAAGCAATGTGAAGGCTATCTAGAAAACAAATGTAAATTTTTTGGTAAATGTGCTCCAGAGCATGATGCCTGCGTGACCACAATTTCAAACACCTTATACGGTATGTATAGATACAGTATATATGATAGTACATAGAGGATCTGTCAGCTCTCCTGTATGGTGTAGTATAGAGGATCTGTCAGCTCTCCTGTGTGGTGTAGTATAGAGGATGTGTCGGCTCTCCTGTGTGGTGTAGTATAGAGGATCTGTCAGCTCTCCTGTATGGTGTAGTATAGAGGATCTGTCAGCTCTCCTGTGTGGTGTAGTATAGAGGATCTGTCGGCTCTCCTGTGTGGTGTAGTGTAGAGGATCTGTCGGCTCTCCTGTGTGGTGTAGTATAGAGGATCTGTCAGCTCTCCTGTGTGGTGTAGTATAGAGGATCTGTCAGGGGGCACAGTACAGGTCAGGAGGCACAGTACAGGGCAGGGGGAGGGGCATTTTTGGTCAGGCTGGCAGTGAGTCCTAAGCAGGAGGTCGTCAGTGGTGCTCAGAGGGCTGGGACAGCGCTGCTGCTCATGGTTGCGCCATCTTCTTGTCTGCTACAGCCATAGCAGGAGGTCAATGGCGCTAGAGGCAGAAGGAGGCCAGATAGGCGTTCGGCTGGGCAGGCGGTCAGTCAGTCAGTCACATCCAGGGTCCACATGGTGCTTCTTGTGCTTTGGGAGCGGGCTCTGTTTGTCAGTTGAGATGATTGGTGGAGAAGCAGATTCCGTTCTCTGCTGCTCCACCTATCAGGTAACAGAGTGCAGCAGAGGAGAGGCAGGAGAATCCCTCTCCCCCGCAGCGTTACAGCCCCCAGCTCCCCTCAGACAGGGGAAATATAAAATACATGAAAAAACATTAAAATATAGCCCTGCTGGCCACACCCCTGCTACTGCTTCCGGGTCCTGTCCTGTGCACAATACCTCCAGGCAACAGAAGAGATGATCCAGGTGCAGGGGCCCCTGTGGATGATTGTAGATCCAGGATTCTTCCAGGAGATGACAGATACGAGATCCGGAGATGATGATGAACGGATTTCTTCCAGGCAGCAAACAGGGCAGCAGTAACAGTAGTAGATGCAGGCCTGACTACCCTGACACTGAGTCCTTAACCTGACAACTAGTCTATCAGTGAAACCAGACCTCTAACTATCTAGTAGGCCATCAGAAGCCTAACCTATCACTACCCTGAACTATATACTGATCCCTAACTGTCAGTATATAGGAGACACAGAGCAGAACTACTGGCTCTGTGTGGGGGAGATAATCTATACACTTCAGCCTCACTAGCTGATCTTAAGGTTATAGATACTCAAACATCTGCTTGTCTATTCCTCCTAGTTGTAAGGATTCCACATGCCACTTGTCTTAGACTCCTGGAGACATGAGATGTGTCCTCACTGCCGCTCTGTCCCTCATGGTTCTGACTGACTGTGTTTATAACACAGACCTTGTCCTGAATCCCTGGGGTTTCTGAGGCCAAGCAGCAGGGGCAGAGAGGCGGAATACTCTATATCTCACTATATCTTAGTAGTATTAGCAGTTCCCTACAGTAGGATGCAAGATGGCGGTGATGATGTGTCTGCTTCCTCAGGCTGGTGCATACGTAGATGCTGTATCTGTACATGTGCAGGACATCACCCCCTTTGTGTTCAGTGTCTGCACTGAAGCTCTGGAATCCAGGAACAGAATGAGGAAGCGGTTACATGAACAATTCTTGTGACCACCACCATCTTGTATCCTATAGACTCTGATGATACCCAGGCTATATGTTTACACCGCCGACAGTGGGGCAGCAGGGGGCAACACTGCCAAATAATACTGGTTATGGCATTTTTATCAATTTATGTCTGTTGGTCGCCCCTTTAATGTCAGATTCAAAGGCCATTCCTGTGAGTAACGTCTCATTGTGATACTTGGTTACAACGTTTCTTCATTTTTACTGATTGGAAACATTAATTTATGTAACAGGAGGATTCAAGAGGGATATATATCAGATACAAAGATGTGGATCCTCCGCAGAGTGTGACACCGCCGGGATCATCACCACCGCTCAGAAGACCATTTCCAGAAGCACCACCTGCTGTTATACTGACAACTGTATTCCTCCATTACCAACCTGTAAGTATCTGAAAAGCACTTACCTCAATGTGGACCCGTGTCCATGTGTTCTGGCAGAAAGTTCCAAATCCTCAGAATGCAAATACAAAGTTTTAAACCTCCCAGTTAAATGATAACCACCTGCCGCCACTAGAGGGAGCTCTGGTGCCTTCTGTATACCTCGTATGCAGTGAGCTCCCCCTAGTGGTGGCTCAAAAAGCAGAGCAAAGGTTTTACTAATGGGGGCCGCTGCTTTCATAAATGGACATGAAGCGGTGGAGTCATATCACATACTGCTACTGGATTATTACTTGTTCTTATTTTATGGGAAATTTTCTAATCTGGATTTCTAAATGCAACTTTGTTGTGTAACCTCCGGTGATGAGCTCAAGTTGCATAGAAAAACACATTACCCAGCAGCGCCTACCCCAGGGGAAGTGTGGTATTACATGGCATCCAGAAAAAAGGAGTGTCCAGGGAATAAATGGACCTTGTTATGGCAAATAGAGAGGATATGAGGGGTGTTCTCTGTGATCTCTCTAGGCCCTAATTTGGCATATGGAAGTTCACAGGACCCCTTTAATAAGATTTGTGATGATTCTGTATGTTTCTTTCTAGTGCCCCCAGAAAGCAGTGAAACCAATGGACACATCTGTGATAACTGTTATATTAAAGAGCAGGATCGATGCATGGTCGGAGATGACATCGCCTGCACCGGGAACGCAACGCGCTGTATTCATTACACAGAGGAAATCACTGACGGTAAAAGGAAAGTGATTTTGTTTTTTCTGTGCAGGATGGAAGTTCTGCGGTAAAGTTCAAGTAATCCGGCAGCAATGGGACCTGATGGGTGCTGTAGTACAAAGCCTCCCATAATCAGTGTCAGACACTGGACGACCCCTGTCCATGACCTTTTACAGTAGGCTCAGGATCCCTCTGAGGAGAAAGTCTCCTGCACTGATGTTGGTGGTCATCCTGCCACTTGTCATATTACATTTGGCCTCTGGGGACGGATGAGCAGGCTGTGAGCTCCGCAGGGGACTCGTCTGTTCTTCTGGAGAATCCAAGATGGCTGACCAGTATGAGTGAACATGGTGTTCTGTCTCCCCTGATTAGGAGGAGGCTGTAAGTCGCTTGTCAGGTATAGCAGGGCTTAAGCCTCCTGGGAAGGTGACAGGATGAAGACAGATGCAGCAGAGCCGGAGAGATAGTGTAGCAGAATGTAGACGATGCACAAGAGTTAAATAGGAGGAGCAGGGATTGAGGCTGCAGTGAAGAGGTTAATTGATGCAATGATGTAGCAGAGCCAAAGTAGTAGTGCCGAACTGATGCCACAGAACTGGAGTAGTGGCCCAGAACTGAAGTAGCACAGCTGGATGATTAGTGGGGCTGGACCTCATGCAGTAGGGTTGATCTTGATATAGCTGACTGATGTAGTGGAACAGAACTTGATGCAGTCGAGTTGATGGAGTGGAGCTGAATTTGATATAGCAGAGCTGAAGTAGTGGGCTGAACTTGATGCAGCAGATTTGATATGGAACACAACTTGGTGCAGCAATGTTGATGTAGTGGAGCTGAATGGAGTTGGGATGTGGCAAAGCCTAAATGAACAAAATGTAAGTGCGACTAATTCTAATTATTTCATATCCTCAGGGCAGTACACAAGCAAAGAAATCCTGCACGGCTGCGCCCACCCCAGTATATGTGACAGCGGGAATGTGAACGTCACCTTCAATGAGAGGAGCCTCAAGGAGACCAAAATATGTGGCCCTCCAGGAAAAAGCAGCGTGCATCCTCCTAACATCCTATCCGTCTGCTTCATAGTCATGTCATTGCTTACACTAGGGAGGGGAGGATAGGCGACCTCCAACAAGACAGAAAATACACCAGTCCTTCTCCTCAGATCCAGTGGAGGGAGGGCTCCGGATAAACAGCGCCTCATCTCCATGGATCCGCTTAGTAGTCCATAACCTTCATGTAATTACAAGCTGTGGATGATAGGAGTTATTGTCTGGAATTGTACAAAAAGCTTTGACTGTAAATATAGAAGACGATTACAATGTAACAGAAGTGTCTATGAGTCTGACTTATTTCAGGGGCCAGAATTTAGGGAGTTTTATCTTTTTTAATGGTATTGATTTAAGCAGGGGCGGTTCCCTGCTAGAGAAAGGGCTGTATGTGTGCTCTGTGGTTTGCTCAGCGGGGGCGGGGTTTATGATGTAACTTCCTGTTTACATTCTATCATATTATGGAAACATTGCAGCAGGAAACTAGTTTTAGTTGACCACAGAGCACAGTCCTTTCCTCCTTCAGCCAACATGGTGTACAAATTGCAGTTCAGCTTTTCCAGTACTCTTGGTTCTCCCATGATTAGGAGCACTAGAGGTGACCGACAACTTACCGTATTTTGTTGAAACATAGGGATGACATCCATTCAGTCAACTTGAATGGACTTGTATCGTAGACAGATAAAGAGTCCCAACACATAGAAAAGTCCATGGTACCACTCTGCTGGCCTAGTCCAACTCTGCATGGAAGTATATAACCTGAACTACAGTCTACAGCCTTATAGATGGGAATGGAAAACAACAAAGGTTAGAAATAGCAGATACACCGCTCCTCCTGCACACAGAGCCCTGTAGGGAGCGATGGTGAATGTGGACAACAAGGTCATTATGATGAATAACGATTTACATAATAAGCCATGCAATGCCGCATACAGTTGCATCATCTGCTCATGGAACTTCACAAGGGGCTCTTTCCAGGACTCTATAGCGGCACACAGGGGAGGGAATAGGTTGATACCTTCATTAAGAGTAAAGGGGTTGGACACTCTTTATGTTTCTTTGATATGTAATGATTCCATTGTATAAATTACTTTTCTTTCTGACCCCTGTCTTGCTGCTGGTTTGTGGTTGTGCAAAGTACCCATGGAAGCCAGTGTAGAAGATGTGGATGGTGGCCTGATGTAGTATAGTAGTTGTGTCATGGTGTCCTACCTCATGATGTCGCTCCCTGAGGTCCAATGCAGTGAAAGGTTTGATGAAGACGAATGAGTCCAAACTTGGAAACATCATAAAGTTCTTTTACTAAGCCAATTTGAACTTGAGAAAACAGACGGTCTCAGCAGGTACCAGCGGAGGAGGTACGGTGGCAGGCTGACATGGTGCTGATAATTGCTGCGCTCATCTAACACTAGTCTGATTCCTTGGTCCATGTTTCCTCTCCTTATAGACAGGTCTCTAGCTATGTCTGTCCTGACTCACGTGATGGTGTCATAGCATGTTTCCCACCACTCTTCATAGCTCTGATGCTTGATCACTCTGCTGCCTAATACGCTGTTGGACGCTAATCTTCTGTGACCTGGGACCCTGCAGACTCCCTGGAGAAGTGGACCTCACTGATGAGATGCCTCTGGGGTCCTCATGGCCCAGAGGAGCAGGAGATGGATGATATCCCCCCTTCACTCCTCACTCTGCATCTATAGACTGACTATTAGCCCCCACCCTTGGCAGGAAGGTATCTTAGCCCACTTCTACCAAAGGGGAGTAGAATACTTAGTAACATAGTTTATAAGACTGAAAAAAAAACATCTGTCCGTCCAGTTCTTCCTGTTTTCCTACAAGTTGATCCAGAGGAAGGCAAAAAACCCTGTGAGATAGAAGACAATTTTCCTCACTTTAGGGGAAAAAATTCCTTCCTGACTCCAATCAGACATCAGAATAACTCCCTGGATCAATGACCCCTCTCTAGTAACTATAACCTGTAATATTATTACCCTCCAGAAATACATCCAGGCCCCTCCTGATCTCTTATAGTGAACTTACCATCACCACCTCCTCAGGGAGAGAGTTCCATAGTCTCACTGCTCTTACAGTAAAGAGTCCATAGTCTCACTGCTCTTACAGTAAAGAGTCATAGTCTCACTGCTCTTACAGTAAAGAATCCATAGTCTCACTGCTCTTACCATTAAAGAGTCCATAGTCCTCTGCTCTTACAGTAAAGAGTCCATAGTCCTCACTGCTCTTACAGTAAAAGTCCATAGTCTCACTGCTCTTACTGTAAAAAGTCCATAGTCTCACTGCTCTTACAGTAAAGAGTCCATAGTCCTCACTGCTCTACATAAAGTCCTAGTCTTACTGCCTCTACAGTAAAGAGTCCAAGTCTTACTGCTCT
>ONZH01030263.1:0-26309 GCA_900303285.1 Rhinella marina
CCCTCCTCCTCCACCGAATTACAATCCGTGGGCACGGCGCCTTCAGTCGGTAGCTCTAGGCACAGCAGCAGGCCGTGGGAAAGCCAGCAGGCAGTGCTCAGACTGCTGAGCTTAGGTGACAAAAGGCACACCGCCCAAGAGCTGTTACAGGGCATCACGGCTCAGACCGATCTTGTGGCTGGCACCGCTGACCTCAAGCCAGGCATGGTTGTGTTGTGACAACGGGCGTAACCTGGTTGCGGCTCTGCAACTCGGCAGACTGACACATGTGCCATGCCTGGCCCACGTGTTCAATCTAATAGTTCAGCGGTTCCTCAAGACATACCCCAATCTGTCTGATTTGCTCACCAAGGTGCGCCGCATCTGTGCGCATTTCCGCAAGTCCACCACAGATGCTTCCACTCTCCGGGCAGCGCAGCGCCGCCTACAAACTGCCGCTCACCGACTGTTGTGCGACGTGCCCACAAGATGGAATTCGACATTAAACATGTTATCCAGAGTTTACCAGCAGCGCAGAGCGATTGTAGACTGCCAGATGTCAACTTCTACCAGAACTGGTAGTCAGGTCAGTCAGATTCCTCAAGTCTACAATGAGGAGTGGACGTGGATGTCTGATATCTGCCAGGTGTTGAGCAACTTTGAGGAGTCAACACAGATGGTCAGCGGCGATGCCGCCATTATCAGCCTCACCATCCAGCTTCTTTGCCTGTTGAAAAACTCACTGCTCAGCATCAAGTCGTATGCTTTGCGCTTGTCACAAGAGACGGTGGAGGAAGATACGTCGTTTGATAGCCAGAGTACCCTCCGGTCTGTTTCTCAGCGCGTATCGGAGGAGGGGGATGAGGATGAGGAAGAAGAGGAGGAGAATGTCGGCGAGAAAGAAGAGGGTACCAGTGCTCAGTCCTTAACTCTTGAGCGTGTATGGGCTGAAGAGGAGGAGGAGGAGGAAATGGAGAGTCAGGTCAGTGAGGAGAGGGAATTCTTGCGTGTTGGGACTCTGGCACACATGGCAGACTTCATGTTAGGCTGCCTATCCCGTGACCCGCGTGTTAGAAGCATTTTTTCAAACATCGATTACTGGGTGTTAACTCTCCTGGACCCACGGTACAAGCAGAACCTTTCCACTCTCATCCCTGCAGAGGAAAGGAGTATGAGAGTGAAATAGATATCAACAGGCCCTAGTTCACAAGCTGAAACAATCCTTCCCATCTGACGCCGCTAGCGGCAGAGGGCATGGTTCTGTGGGCCAAGTAGCGGGGGGAGAGGAGCCAAGCAGGCAGCTTGTCCAGCACTGGCAGGGGAACGCTCTCCAAGGCCTTTGCCAGTTTATGTCACCCCAGCAAGACACTGTCACCTGTCCCCAGTCTAGGCAGAGTAGGGGGGAGCTGTACAGAAAAGATGGTGAGGGAGTACTAGCTGACCATACCAACGTCCGTAGCGATCACTCTGCTCCATACAACTACTGGGTTTCAAAGCTGGACACGTGGCCTGAACTGGCGCTGTACGCCTTGGAGGTGCTGGCCTGCCCTGCCGCTAGCGTGCTGTCAGAGCGGGTATTTAGTGCAGCTGGTGGCGTCATCACCGATAAGCGTACACGCCTGTCAACTGACAGCACTGACAGGCTGGCGCTTATTAAAATGAACAAAGCCTGGATTTCACCGGAATTTAAATCTCCTCCGGGGGAAAGCAGCTAAAGATTTACATTACTTATGTATCCGATTCCTCTTCTCTACTCCTCCTCCTCCTCCTCCTTGTCGTCTTTGCCTAACGCTGACCAAAAAAACGCCATTTTTTAGAGGTCCAACTGGCACTCGTACCACAATTTTTCAGGAGGGCCCCCTACAGGCCCTCTCTTCAAACAATTTTTCCGGAGGTCCACCTACAGGTCCTCTCTCCAAACTATTTTTCCTGAGGTCCACCTACAGGCCCTCTCTCTGAACAATTTTTCTTGAGGTCCACCTACAGGCCCTGTCTCCAAACAATTTTTCCGGAGGTCCACCTACAGGCCCTCTCTCCAAACAATTTTTCCTGAGCTCCACCTACAGGCCCTCTCTCCAAACAATTTTTCCGCAGTGTCAACTACAGACAGTGTAAAACAATGTTTCAGGAGCGTCAAACAGACAGTCCAAAACAATTTTTCAGGATGCGCAAGTACCGACATTTAAAAAAAAAAAAATTTTTGCTGAGGGTAGACTTTATGTACTCCGAAAAGAAAAAATTTTTTGGAGGATCAACAAAAGCCATTTCACTGCATTCTCAGTCGGATAAAGTCATTGTCATTGGTGGTGTAACCGCCATGCTGTGTCAGGCTAAATTTTTGGGTGCTTCACCAGCTACCGCATACTAACCCAGTCACTCTGTTGTCACCGCCGCCATACAGGGCCACAAAAAATGTTTATGTGGTTCGCCTGCTCCCGCAGTGTCACTCGCTCACTCTGTTGTCACCACCATAGTGGTTTGCACTATAGCAGCCCAAGTCTGCACATTCCCCTTTTTAACTCCAAGTGATCTATACTGCACATCACGTAATAAAATAGGTTCTTTTGCTCTCAGTGATACAAATCCATTTCATAAAATCCTTTCTTTCTCTTTAACTGTTCTATACTGAACGTCACTTTTAAAAATACGTCTTTTTCCTCTCTTTCTCTCTCTCCAAACTATTTTTCCGGATAGGTGCCATATACGGTATTAAACTGAGAAGAATACATAGAACACATACCACACTTGATGAAGCTCATAGTTGACAACTGTACCGGTTGATGCTAAATTTTTAAGTTGGGGTCCTGCGTCGTCTTTCAAACTCCATCCGGCTGTTTTCACCACCACACACGCTAGCCAAGGGGGCACTCCTCTGGCTCTTCCAGCTAAACCTCCTTCCCCCCAGCCTGCCCCCCACCTACAGGCCCTCTCTCCAAACAATTTACTTCTTTGTCCTATCTTTCTCTCTCTCTCCAAACTATTTTTCCGGATAGCTGCCATATACGGTATTAAACTGAGTAGTATACATAGAAGACATACCACACTTGATCAATTTCATAATTTACAACTGTACCGGTTGATGCTAAATTTTTAAGTTGGGGTCCTGCGTCGTCATTCTAACTACACCCGGCTGTTGTCACCACCACACACGCTAGCCAAGGGGGCACTCCTCTGGCTCTTCCAGCTCAACCTCCTTCCCCCCAGCCTGCCCCCCACCTACAGGCCCTCTCTCCAAACAATTTACCCGGGTAGGGGACGTATTAGATATTGTACAGATTTTATTTGGTTCTTCTTTTAATTGCCTCCTGCGATAATTGCCTCCATACTCTGACCGAGTCTGACCCTGGGGCCGCTCATGTACTGCCCACTTGGAGGATTGCGGGGCCTACCTCATTCACGGTTTCTCAGAATTACTATGCCACTTTCTCCAACCCCTCCTCCTCCACCTTCGAATTACCATCCGTGCTTCACCTCCTGCTACCTCAGTCTAACTCGGTCACTCTGTTGTCACCGCCATGCTGCGTCAGGCTAAATTTTTGGGTGGCTCACCTCCTACCTCATCTAACTTGGTCACTTGTTGGTGTCACCGCCATGCTGTGTCAGGCTTATGCCTGCATCGTGTGGCTGGGGATAGGAGGGCAGTGCCAGCATGGGCATGGGTGATGGACCTTCGTTGCACCTAGTTGGGTGCTTCCCTATATATTCCCACCGTGCCAGCCATGGGTTGTACATTAATATAAAAAATATTTTACAGGAGGGTCAACCGCAGACACTCCAAAACAATTTTACATGAGGGAGTGTCTCCCGGTCTGCCATCGTGTTCGGTCAGGCTGTCAGTAGGTACACCACCTCTGTCGTCCACAGAAGCGGCCACTATGAGGAAGGCCAGGGCAAGAACATCCCCTTTTCAGTTGAGAGCAAGTGTAGAATTGTAGGAGGATGACACTTTTCTTCCGCAGTGGATTCACCTTCCCCTTTATCATTGCCAGACAACAGTTGGTGAAAAAGAAATTGGCAATGATGAAGAAAATGTAACGGTGCAGTGGACCGTCTGTGACGAAAAACCTACATATTGCCACCATGCCAGCCATGGGTTGTACATTAACTAATAACAGGGAAAACAAAAAAATATTTTACAGGAGGGTCAACCGCAGACACTCCAAAACAATTTTACATGAGGGAGTGTCTCCCCGTCTGCCATCGTGTTCGGTCAGGCTGTCAGTAGGTACACCACCTCTGTCGTCCGCAGAAGCGGCCACTATGAGGAAGGCCATGGCAAGAACATCCCCTTTTCAATTGAGAGCAAGTGTAGAATTGTAGGAGGATGACACGTGTCTTCCACAGTGGATTCACCTTCCCCTTTATCATTGCCAGACAACAGTTGGTGAAAATGTAATGGCAATGATGAAGAAAATGTAACGGTGCAGTGGACCGTCTGTGATGCAAAACCTATATATTCCCACCATGCCAGCCATGGGTTGTACATTAACTAATAACAGGGAAACAAAAAAAATATTTTACAGAAGGGTCAACTACAGACACTCCTAAACAATTTTTTAGGAGGGTCAACTTCGGACACTCCAAAACAAATTTTTGGGAGGCTCGCCTACAGACATTTGACTGCTACCTCAATCTAACTTGGTCACTTGTTGGTGTCACTACGCTTTCACCATGATGTGTCAGGCTTATGCCTGTGTCGTGGGGAGGGGGATAGCACAGCAGTGCCAGCATGAGCAGTGGTGTCACCTGCAGGCGGTGATGGACCTTCGTTGCACCTAGTTGGGTGCTTCCCTAACATGTGATGGGCATGTGCCTCGCCTTTCTTGGTCTGGGTGAGCACAATTGCCATGAGGGTAACCACCAGGCTGTTGCCTGAGAATTTGGGGTAATGGTGGGATTAGGCAGCCTCAGAGGCATCGATGCATGATGCCCCTGCTGTTTCCTGTCCATTTCCGTGGTGTTTCCATCATTTTCTGAGGTTTCCAGGTTTTCACCCAGCCTTCCCTAGGCAGAGCCTTGGTCCCCTGCAAAAATGCTCGAGTCTCCCATTGACTTCAATGGGGTTCGTTACTCGAAACGAGCACCCGAGCATCGGGAAAAGTTCGACTCGAATAACGAGCACCCGAGCATTTTAGTGCTCGCTCATCTCTAGTCATAATACAAAAGTTTAGAAAATCTGAATTAAAAGGGGTTTTCCGGGCCCCTGATATTGATGACTCCTCATCAATATAGGTCATTAATATCCAATCAGTTAGAGTCACGCCCCCACGGATCAGCTGTTCCTTGCAGCCTCTGGTGTTGAAACTAGCACTTTGAATGGAACAGGAAGCTGAGCTCTATTCAAAATGTGGCGGCCATGCTGGGTTACTGAAGCTAAGCTTCCATTCACTTCAGTGGGAGCCGAGTTACAGTAACCCAGAATGGTCACTACACTTTGAACACAGCCCTCTTTTCTCAGTAATCCATTCATTCCTTTAAAGGCTATGTACACCTTTGGGGGCCAATTTTTTTATTATTGCATTGTACTAATTTTGAGCTAAAAATTATTTTTTTCAATTGTTATTTATTTAAAAAAAATTTGAACCACTGTCTTTGTGCAGCCTTCAGTTTATCTATTAGCAGGATCTGAATTTTAACTGTGTTCCGTCAGGCATCTTAGGCCTCTTTCACACTAGCGGCAGCACGGATCCGGCGGGTGAAGGGTCCCACCGGATCTGTGCTGCCGCAGGTGCACATGTGGGGCCGGAACCGTGCTCTAGCCCCACACCTGCACCAGACACTATCTTGAGGAGGAGGGAGGTATACTTACCTGTCCCAGCAGCTCCCAACCTGTCCCAGAAGCTCCAGAGGACGGCGCGCACAATGGGAAGATTCCCCACAGCGCCCCCTGCTGGAGGGAGCTGCAAGGGACAAGTGAAAGTTGACGGATCCGTCATGAACTCCATTGAAAGTCAATGGAGGACAGATCCATTTACTATTTTGTCACACCGAACGGATCCGTCCCCATTGACTTGCATTGGTGGTCATTCCGGATCCGTCTTGGTGCGGATGCCCAGACCGGAGAGCAAACCACAGCATGTTGCGGTTTGCTCTCCGGTTGGGAGACTGAAGAGAACTGAACGGAATGCTTTGAGGGGCACTCCGTTCTCTTCAGTTCAGTTTTGTCTCCATTGACAATGAATGCAAAACTGAAGCGTTTTATTCCGGTATTGAGCCCCTATGACGGAGCTCAATACCGGAATATATAAACGCCAGTGTGAAAGTAGCCTTAGTTGACGGGCTCCTTATCTCTGACCTGATAAACACTCATTATAGCTCAATTTTTATCTTACTGATAAAAATGATGCTTAAATAAGAGTTTATGAACTTTTATTTATTTAGAGATAATGTTTATAAAGACCAATTGAAAAAATGGTGTACATAAAAATGGTGTACACCCAAAGGTGTACATAGCCTTTTATTATCAGTGACCCTCCTTTGCATTGGTTCTGGTTCAGCTATGTCCTTCTTATACACAGATGCTCAAATCCAGTTTATAAGAAGTCTCTAGTAAACAGTGAAGGTTTGATCTCTTGTTTGACTACCTGTGTAATGTGCTTTCCTGTCTTCTGGTTCTGTTTCTTGCCATCTGCCACGACCTGGACTATAAACATACTTAGCCTGCTCCGACCTGGAGTACCATACACATGTACTCAGCCTGCCTTGACCTTTAAATTGCTCTCTGGAATACACACATTCTGGACTGACAATGGAATGTTGAGATTACACCTTTTGCATGAGTGCTTGGTGCTTCGCCCCAATGTCCATGATCTCTCTGGCTCAGCTGTCAACTAAACCAGGACTACCCAGGAGGTAGCGGCCTGGTTTGTTCCCTGCAGTAAAGTCCAGATCCCTGCACAGGGGTTACAGGGTAAATACCAGGGAAATGCCAGGACAACACTCTTAGGTTAATCCCAAAATCAAACTGGTTAGTTGGAACAGTAGTTCCACACTGACTGCTTGTTATATGGTCATGTAGTTTATTACCTCATATACATTCCTTATGCTTTTTTTCTTTTCTTTTTTTTGCATTTGGACTTTCCTGGCCGGTTTTCACTATGTAAACATATCCCTCTGGTTTGTTTCCATCATGTCATTGCGTCCACTCAAACCCATGATGCACTTCTCCTTTCTCTGCCACAGCTCCAGCCACTCCCCTAACAACACCAAGCTAGTTCATAGCTCCTCCCACCAGCTAGTCACAGAGACACTCCCCTATCACAGTACTTGTTGCTGCTCTGACACTCCCATATGTAAGATGGGCAAACAACACCTTACGTCAGAGTGTTTACACGGCAGAAATATACAGTATATATATTTTGTGAGGCAGTGACAGGAAAAGTTATTAGGGTTGTTATATTTCCCCAAGATTCCTCTCAAATGTGTACTACGCTCCAGGAAGTTTATACCTTTTCTGGAGAAAGCTGGATTAGTTCTTGTTCACATCAACTTTATATATTCCGTTATGGCTTTCCGTTATAACATGGTTACTGTCCTGTCGACAGAACTTTGTTTTCCATCCTGCATAACGGAAACCAGGCTAATGCTTTATGCAGGCTCATAGACTTCTATTATGACAGATGAAAAATAAATGCCTCTAAAGGATTCTGTTTTGATTTCCATCTTATGGATTCCCTTATAACCATGTTATAACGGAAATCCATAAAGGAGTACATAACATTGATGTGAACAAGCCCTTAGATATAAGGAATCCAGTAAAGCTGAGTATTCCTGACAACGAGTAGTTTACTAAGGGCTTTGGTCTGGGGAGAATGTTATTGTAATTGCTAGCCTCAAATTGGATATTTGTAAAACACGTTCACATCAAAGGAAATAAGAAAAAGCTGCATGGACATGGTCATGTGACTGTGGTATAGAATGGAAGATAGGAGTAATAAAAGTAAAGCTGAGCCAGCAGGGTGGCAACAGTGTGAGATCTGGAGCCAAATGTGCCCGGAGTAGACCGTCTGTTACTCAGGAGCCTACCTACCTGGTAACAGCTAGTGGTGCATGGCTTCATACAGGCAGAGGCTAGCAGTAAGCATGCAATGGTGGTGGGAAAATGACTTACTTGTGTGGGAATTTTTCATCAAGTCGCTTGAAAACATTGGCGTAGTCGTTAGTAGGATCTGTGGGCAGAAGGTGAAGTGCAGCCAGGGTGCTAATGTTGGCACCACAGCCCTGAGTCAACAAATGGAGTACAATCATAAAGTGGCCTGGGAAACCCTTGGCGCTAATGTAGTGGTACAGCCTGATGCATTTTCCAGTGGCTAGCATCACTTTTCCAGCAGTCAAAGCTGCATCACCTTAGCAGAAGGGAGCTGTGTTTCCTTACTAATGTCTACTGGTCCTAATGCTCCTCCTTTTCCTCCAAGTCCTGGTCATGCATTTTGCCAGCAATCGATCATCGAGGTGATTGCAAAGAAACAACAGTATGTCTGCATTCATTCAATGGCACAGAAGCTGAACGTGCTCCTGGCCAAAAATGTTGTACCTGTTTCCTGTCCGGCTAGTAGTGCGTCATCAGAGCGGGTGTTTAGTGAGGTGGGGGGCATAGTTAACCCAAAGAGAACTCACCTTTGAACACAAAATGTTCAAAGAGAGATTAACCTTTATATGAATCAGCCAGGATTTCCACACACCGGTGCCTGACGCATCAGACTAGATCATTCTGCCAGTAATGATCTGACTGCAGTGTGCTGCCACACCAGAACATTGTGAAAAATGGTCTATTAATTCTGGCCACATGCTTCAGCCACTATTATGATGCTGTCACCTGTCTGATGCCACACACCTGCTGCCTCTGCTGCCATCTTCTCATACTGGCACCATCTTGTGCTGTTACTGCCACTGCCACTTGTCCCCCACCTCCCCACTCTGTGACTGGACCACTGTGTTGACTCCTCATGCAGTTGCCATCTCACCACTCTGTCACTGGGCCACTGTGTTTACTCCTCATGCTATTGCTACCATCCCCAATATGTGACTGGGCCACTGTGTTTACTACTCATTCTAATGCTACCCTCCCCAATATGTGACTGGGTCACTGTTTTTACTCCTCATGCTGTTGCCACACTCACCGCTCTGTGACTGGGCCACTGTGTTGGCTCCTCATGCTGTTGCCACTTTCACCAGTCAGTTTTGGGGACACCACTGTCCCTGTTTGGCCTTGTTGACATCACATTTTATTTTACCATTCTCCTGATACATCAGAAGGACCGAAAAATGAAAAACACAACGGATCCTGTCTTTGGAGTATCTATAAGGCCTCTACCACACGGTCAGTATTTTGTATCAGGATTTAATCATGATTTGGAAGCCAAAAGCAGAAGTGGGTCCAAAACACAGAAGACATGCAAATATTTCCTTCACATGCCAACTCTGTTTTGGACCCACTCCTGTTTTTGTCTTACCAATACTGATCAGTTACTAATCAAAAAATGACCGTGTGAAGGTGGATACTCAAAAGACAGAATCCCTTTTTCGGGTGTTGTTCTTCTGATGGATCAGAAGAAGGGAAAAATAAATATTGACATTGACACAAACTTACTGCTGACACCCTACCCACTATATCATGATGTCACTACTTGTATCAGAAGGTAAGAGAACAGGTTCTCTAGCAATCTACGTGGAAACAGCAGAGGGTGTAAAATGAGACCCCCCCTTTCACTCTATAGTAGAATGAGTGGGTAACATAATACCTTATCTATCAACCAATGTGGACACCCGGCAAACAATGAAATGAGACCGCTTTTTCACAATTTAGTAGAATCAGTGGCTAACAGGTTAACTAGCAATCTATGTGGATACAGCAGACAGTGTAAAATGAGACCGCTCTTTCACTGTATAGTAGAATTTTGTCACTGCATAGTTAAGTACATTATAAGGCTGAAGCCTGTAAGGCTGAATTCACACTTCAGTTATTTGGTCTGTTAATACCAGCAGTTACTGTATGCTGAGCCAAAATCAGGAGCCAATCCTACTCGCAGATAAGGTATCATGAAAAGATCTGCACCTGCACCTGTAACTGACCAAATATGTGAAGTGTAAACTGAGCCTAATAGTGACACACACTGTTGCGCTCATCCATTTACTGTACATAACCTGCCTGTTATACTGACGCACAGTAAGTGTTTCACTACCGGAAAGCACTAGCTATGCATGTTGCTGCAATGCATAGTGATCTACATCGAGATACACTCTCCCTGCAGGTCAGGATATAGTTGCTTTAATGCACTTTGTAATGAATTAATTTGCAACAAAGCAATTTTTGGGGAAAAATTTGGCGAAGCATCCAAATTGAATTTTTGAAAACTTCCCTCATCTCTAATGCACTGCCTTAACTCTCTTGGGCATGGAGTAATAAAAGAGGTTTGTAGCAGCACTTACAGATTAAAAGTCCATAAAGTGGTGGTGCCCGCAGTGATGGATACCAGTCTGTAGTATCCCCAAATATCCAAACAGCAGTATAAGGGAACCGTAGCACTCTCAGGTCTTCAATTCATTTCAAGTTTATTAATCAAACGTGCAACGTTTTCTACCACAATGGTCTTTTTCGGGCTTGAAAAAGACCATTGTGGTCGAAACGTCACACTTTTGATGAATAAACTTGAAATGACTTGAAGACCGGAGAGTGCTGCAGTTCACTTATACTGCTGTTTGGATCTTGGGCATATAGTTCACTAGAACTTCACAGGTTGCCACGGGAATCCTCTTCCACTCCTCCATGACATCACGGAGCTGGTGGATGTTAGAGACCTTGCACTCCTCCACCTTCTGTTTGAGGATGACCCACAGATGCTCAATAAGGTTTACATCTGGAGACATGCTTGGCCAGTCCAGCACTTTTACCCTCAGCTTCTTTAGCAAGGCAGTGGTCATTTTGGAGGTGTGTTTTTGGTCATTATCATGCTGGAATACTGCCCTGTGGCCCAGTTTCCAAAGGGAGGGGATCATGCTCTGCTTCAATATGTCACAGTACTGTAAATGTTAGCATTCATGGTTCCCTCAATGAACTGTAGCACCCCACAGCCAGCAGCATTAATGCAGCCCCAAACCATGACACTACCACCACCATGCTTGTCTGTAGGCAAGAGACACTTGTCTTTGTACTCCTGAACTGATTGCTGCCACACATGCTTGACACCATCTGAATCAAGTAAGTTTATCCTGGTTTGGTCTCATTGCACCACAGGACATGGTTCCAGTAATCCATGTCCTTAGTCTTTCCTTCTGGGATGGCAGCCATGCAGACCAATTTGGTGCATTGTGCAGAATATGGTCTGCGCACTGACAGACTGACCCCCCACCCCGTTAATGTCTAATTTGAAAAGACAACCTCTGTGTATGACTCTGAGCATGTGCACTCAACTTTTTTGGTCGACCATGGCGAGGCCTGTTCTGAGGGGAACCTGTCTTGTTAAACCACTGTAAGGTCTTGGTCACAGTGCTGCAGTTCAGTTTCAGGTTGTTGGCAATTTTCTTATAGCCTAAGCCATCTTCATGAAGCGCAACAATTCTTTTTTTCAGACCTTCAGAAAGTTCTTTGCCATGGAGTGCCATTTTGAACTTCCAGTAGCCAGTATGAGAAAGTATGAGAGTAATAACACCAAATTTAACACACCTGCTCTCCATTCATACCTGAGACTGTTTGCTGTTTGAGGGCACACCAAATTTACACTGTTATACAGGCTGTACACTGACTACTTTACATTGTATCAAAGTATCATATCTTCAGTGTTATCCTATGAAAAGATATAATAAAATATTTTCAGAAATGTGAGGGGTGTACTCACTTTTATGAGATACTATAAATATTTTATACAATATACACATATATTTGGCTGGGTTTCAATTCTTATTTACTTGGAAGGATGGATATACACGCTTTGCATTCTCAACAGCATTTTTTTCCCAAGAAACATGTCAAGTATCAGATCAAAGTCTTACTAATGGGATCCTTGATTATAGTATTTTATTTATTTTTTTTACGTTTTCATTTTATTTTTAAAATCATCTTCAAAGGGTATAAGAAGCTATAAATGATCATCAAATTTATCATCCCTAATTATTGTAACATTAACCAGGAAATATATATTATTTCTTTCTTAACAAGTTCAAGGCCCGGCCAAGTCATGTAATTGTAATTTTTTTTAAAGGTAAATGCAGCTTTCAAAGTTGTAACCTTTTTTCATTTGGTTATTTAAATAGTTTTTCTGCATTTTTGGTTATACATGGGGCTTTAATTTTATGTCAATTTTAGTGAATTTTGTTTTTAATGTATAATAGTAGAAAATGTTAAAAAAAGGGGGAAACTAGTCTGCTTTTCATATTTTTTAAGTGCAACTATAATACATGATTAAATTATGCCCACTTTCCATTACAGAGATTTATCTTTCACTTGGATATCCATTGCTTTATTCTGGAGAAAAAGAAAGTACTCTGAATCTCTATCCAAATGAACAATTAAGTGCATCAAATCAGAATCTTGCTCCTGATTGCTCCTTAAAGGGAGTCTGTCGCCACTATATGACCATATACAGAGCACTTACATGGCTCTGTAGCACACCTATACATGAATGTAATGGTACCACTGTTATTTTCTTTAGACTTGCAGATGCAGGAAAAACGCCATTTAATTCATATAAAAATTATCACTTGCAAGTGCCCAGGGGCGGTGTTCAGTGTGTAGGAGCCCAGGCTGCTCTGCCTTCTTTCATGGTTACTTTGCCCGCCCTCCTTGTATAACACAAGGGAATAGGAGGGCGGGCAAAGGCAGAGGCTGGGGAGGAGTAACCATGAAAGAAGGTAGAGCAGCCTGGGCTCCTACACACTGAACACCACCCCTGGGCACTTGCGGGTGCTCATTTGCATATGAATTAAACAGCATTTTTCCTACATCTGCAAGTCTAAAGAAAATAACAAAGGTACCATTACATTCATGTGTAGATGTGCTACAGAGCCATGTAAGCGCTGTATATGGTCATATAGTGGTGACAGACTCTCTCTATTTAACAGTTTCTTAATCCCTCATAATCAGTCAGAAAAGCCATATAAAACATTATAGATAACCCATGAGCAGTATAGAGGCAAGTAAAACAGTTGGGATGAGACAGAAGACTATTAGCTGCTCAATGTGATGAATTATTCCTGTTTTCTGCTTCTATTCTGCACTTTCTCCCCCTCTCCTCTCCATAGACTTTGATAGGTTGTTGTATTCTGATGCTTTTCTCATAAATTGGAGAGAGAAAGTTAAAAAAAAATAAAAAAGAGAGATAATATAGAGCTGATAGCTCTAAAATACATTTTTCTCTGATTTGAAATATTACAATAGTTCCAGATTTTTGTGTGTTGATTTATGCAGAGTTGTCAAAGATGGGAAAATTTAACTGTTCATGTGCACATGGATTCAAATTACTTTCACCAAAATAAAGATACAGATCACTAAGTAAAAGTGAACTGGCCCTATAAGGCATTGTGCCTGTTTAATCAGTCGGTAGTTGGTGAATGATCGCCTCATTGCAGAGCTGATCTGGGTCTGCTTTATACTGGCAACTCATGCAGTTACCTGGCTGCTGGTGACCACATGATCGCTAGGACTGGAGCAGGAAGGAGTGCTGCCACTTTCTGATCTGTATACACAGTTATTGAACACAGTGTATACAGCAATGGTTCTATTGGTGGAAAGTGATTTTAGTACATTCTTTTTGATTTTTGTTAGAAATATACAAAGAAAAAAAAAATTAATATGTAACATCATGTGAAACTGTGCGGTACATGTACAGAAACACAGTATGACTGCCATATTCACACAGCACTATAGGGGAAATGTATGATATACTTGTATTTTACACTAATCTATGACATCCCCTGCACTGCCAGAGGATGTGACTAGACTGCACCATATGGCAGCTCTGAGCTGCTGTAGATTACAGTGTTCTTTTGTGGCAGAAAATAGACATAAAAGAAAATAAATTTAAAGGGTCTGCTGACCCACCCTCGTCACAAATGTTTTTTTGGAAAGTAGCAAGAGTAACTTGTGCCTATATGGGTAAGGAATAATGGTGTGTAAAAAAACATGAGGTTTGAGACTTTTTTTACACCAGAAATGTGGCATGGAGGAAATGATAAAGGAGCCTGTCAACTCCCCAACTGATGGAAAAAAGAGAAAATTCAGAGAAGGCTACTAGAGCATTTCAGCTATGTACAGAAAAAGTGCTCCATATTTTTGATAAAGACAAATTGAAAAAAAAAAAAGATTTTTAGCTCAAAATGAATACAATGCAATAATAATAAAATATGTCTCCAAAGGTGCTCTGGGGAAAGAATGGTTAGATGGATGGAGGAGCTTTTAAACTAGGATCTGGAGGGAGGGGGTCATAATAATAAGGGGGTAGATGGTGTAGATAGAGAGTGGGATATAGGAGGGTACAGTGGAGATTCAGTGGGGGGTGGGGTTGGTGAGAAAAGTAGGGAGAAGACTGGACAGACCTTAACAGTGCTGCTGATAACATGAACCTGTTACATACAGACATCAACCAAGGTACCCAAAAAGATTTTAAATCATAGAATGGGGTCATGGTTCTGCCTCAACTTCAAAGGGGAGAAGATTCTTCAACTTTCTGCAGGACCACTTTATGGGCCAGTTTGTAGAAACTCCCACAGGGGCAATTCTCTGTTGGATCTGGTAATTTCTAATGAAGCAGAGCATGTTGGAAATGTCTGAGAAACACTTGGTAGTAGTGACCACAATGTAATTATATTCCTCTTGAACTACAAGAAGCAAACTCTGGCTGGTATAGCAAAAACATAGAATTTTAAAAAGGCGAATTTCCATAGGTTAAAGGCAGCATTACAAGGCATAGACTGGGAGCAGAAGACAAATGGGAGAGCTTTAAATCCACATTAACTAAAAAAATGAATTCCTTTAGGTAACAAGTATAAACAGCTAAAATTAAACCCCTCATGGCTTATAGCTACTGTAAGGCTAGTTTCACACTAGTAGCATGCTTCTCCGGCAGGCTGTTCAGGCGGGTGAACAACCTGCTGGATTCGTGCTGCCGCTAGTGCGCGCGTGTGGCCCGAACTCCGCTCCGGCCCCATTCACTATAATGGGGCGGGCCGGAATTCGGGCCGCAGCACGGCAAGCATGCCGAGAGGCAGTCGAAAAAAACTACGGCATGGAAATCTTCCATTGACTAGACAGTATTACATGGCTTAGTGTCATCTGCAAAAATAGAAACAGTGTTATTAATTCCATCTTCAATATCATTAATAAATAATGTATTCAATAGGGGACCCAGCACCGAACATTGGGGCACACCACTTGCAACTCTGAACCATTCTGAATAGGAATCATTGACCACATCTGGACACGGTCCTTCAGCCAGTTTTCAATCCAATTACAGACTATACTTTCTAAGCCTATAGACCTTATTTTACCTATTAAACATCTATGAGGGACAGTATCAAAAGCCTTTGCAAAATCCAAAAACACTACATCCACAGCCGCCCCTCTGTCCAGGCTTCTACTCATCTCCTCATAAAAACAAATCAGGTTAGTTTGACAACTTCTGTCCTTGGTAAACCCATGCTGGTTACCATTTATGATATTATTTAAAGTCAAATACCCCTGTATATAGTCCATTAACTCCTTGAGGACCCATTTTTGCGTTTTCGTTTTTCACTCCCCGCCTTCCCATAGTCCTCTTTTATTTTTCCGTTCACATAGCCTTATGAGGGCTTATTTTTTGCAGGACAAGTTGTAATTTGTAATGGCACCATTTACATTTACATGCCATGGAGTGGGAAGTCCTATAGTGGAAAGTACAGGATGGTGTGGGCTCATTTTTGTGGGACAATCTGGACTTTTCGGTGATACCAATTTGAAATATGTACGACTTTTTGATCACTTTTTATAGAAAATTATTAGAGAGTTGAAGTAACAAAAATGGCAAATTGTTTTTTTTTTATATTTTTTTTCCCGTTACGCCATTTGTCGTATGCCATTAATATTGTTATATTTTAATTCTATGGGCATTTTCGCACACAACGATGCCCATGATGTTTATTTTTTTTATTGGTTAAGTATTTTTATTTATACTTTAAGGAAAGGGGGGTGATTTGAACTTCTATATATATATTTTATTTATTTAAAAAAACTTTTTTTTCACTTTTTTTTAAGTCACCTTGGGTGACTATAACTGGCAATCATTAGATTGCCCATAGTGTTCTTTGATGGCTGTATAGTCATCAAAGAACATTTCATCTGCTTATTACTGATCAAATGCTGCCACCTAGTGGCCTTTTTTTGGTATATACGTGAAATAGATGCCAAAGCCTGCTTGAGGCTTCGGATTATTTCAGTGTACCATTTGAGTGAAGATTCTTCCCTGGGCAACGCTGTTACGGGACCAGAAGCGTACGACTTCCGATTCCGGGTTGCTCAGATGCCGTAGTCACATTTGACCACGGCATCTGAGGGGGGAAATGTGCCCGGGGTGTCTGTTATTTAAAATAGCAGAAACCCGGAAGCTAAGGCTTTAGGGAGCGGCCTTGTACGACGGAGGTCCTTAAGGGGTTAAGAGTCTTACAAACATTTTTCCGACAACAGAATTTAAACTTACTGGTCTATACTTACCTGTGAAGGATCCCTTTTGAATATGGACCTCACATTTGCCATGTGCCAGTCACTTGGCACTGTACCAAACCAACCAAATGTAGTTATGGAAATCTTGAGCTAAGTTGAAGGAAAAGGTGATAATGTGTGAAGGAGTTGGCAAAGATAAATAAATTGTCCAGCTAAACATGAAGGGTCCAAACATTTTCTGTAATGAATCCTTTTTGGTAAGACTTTTGTGGTATGCAAATGATTCTAGTTCAAATTCAATTGCCAACATTCTCTATAAACATTAGATTAAACACAATTTTCCAAAAATAAATTTGGAGAGCTAAATTTTACGTAACTTGCAAAACATAAACATATAGCATTTTAGTATATAGCATTTTACAAAAGGCAGGGAAAAACTGTAAATGTACATTTTATAAGGCATATCACATATTTATAAAACCAGAGGCTTACAAATGGAAAGATAAAAGACACTATCCAAGGGTTAATGGTTAATTAAAAATGTACAATATTCACCAGAAACAGAAGATCAAACTAATTAGCAAGATGCCCTTCTTAATAGAATCAAAACCACTAGCTTAGATCAGAATTCATGTGAAATTACATAAAACGTACTTTGAAATTAGAAACATGTTCAATAACATATGTTACTGGTCTGAAAAAATAGTAACATCCTATCAAATGTGAATTATTTATATAGTAACTACAGCAAGAAAATTCTGAGGCTTACAATAAAAACCCATCTATAGTATGTTAAAAGAAATGGATTCAGTTACAGTGCTATTCCAAATGTATGAGTTTATTTAGAAAGAAAAATGATGATTACAATTCAAAAGACCAAGGTAGGTCTTGCTCAACTTCCTGTAGGAAATGTTAAAGGCTTTTTTTTTCATGAGAACAAACCCTGTTCATATTTAGAGATGAGCGAATCATCCAAAATTCACTTCGCCGAATGTTCGTGGAATTTTTCAAAAGATTTGTACTTCTAACGAATCTATTCGTCTGAATCTGCGTATAAATCATACATTATTATGTGGTGTTTCGCGAACATTCGCACACTAATAACGAACGTATAGTTGTTAAAGGTATGCAACTTATGTGAACACATATGCATTCTATTGTCTAGCGATTGTGTAATATGCAGGCACGAACAACGCTAGGCTTTGCTGGAGCGGAATGGTGGAGCAGGAGGAAGCAGCAGGAGTCTGACTCCTTGCTACATATGGATACTGTATCAGCAGATGACAGCAGATCATCCGGCTGTGACTGAGATGAGCGTGCCATCCACTCCACTACCTCATCCACTTTCTCCTCCACTACAATTGTGCGACTTGGTGGGTTAGCCTGGTGGAACAGTGGCCAACTATTACAAATTCTACAAGTAGAAGCTCTGGCTACAGGTCCTTTGGCACTGCTGCCCTGTGGCACCTTCTCCTTTTTTTTTTTTGGAGCTCAAGGTCTGGCTGCAGCCCTTTTGCTTTTCCATGCCAGAAATTTTCACTTGACTGTGGCCCTGCAGCTGGTCTTTGTCTCTCTCTCTGTCTCTCTCCCTGCCTGATTAATTAGTAGCCCTGCACTGGCCCTGCACTTGTCCTGCACTGGCCCTGCAGTATCCCTGATATGTGTAATATGGATTCCCAGAACAATTACACCCCAATATTAACACAAGAGTTCTTTGTCTTCAGAACTTCACAGACAGCGCTTCTGCTCGTCTCAGCAGTCGCAGCACAACTGATGCGTCATTGGCTTACTGAGCCTGTGAGCCAATCAGAGCAAGCCCTTCCCACTAGATCAGGTGACCGCTTTCTTCCTGGGCTTTTTGACGCACGAATAACGAACTAACAGTAAAAGTTTGCAAATTAACTGAATTCGTACGCATCTGCGTATAAAGTAACTTATACGTAGCATTAGCGTACAATTTATTGGACAAGTAGGTAGCGTATGCGTAGAATGCTTTAAGAACATTTTCGAATCTAGCGGAGCGAATCTCAAAAAATCCAGATTCGCTTCGCAGCGGAAAATTTCCAAGATTTGTATCAGATCTATGAAGCGGCGAATAGACTCGCTCATCTTTATTCATATTCCCCATTAGAGCACAAGGGCATCATAGATGGGATCCCCATTTGAGACAGCGTGGCCAACCTAGCAGACTACAGCCATCTTTGTAATACTGTAAGAATACTTTTCTTCAGGAGAAATTCCTGGCTGCTCATCACTTCTACTGATAAAATCAGCTATTTGAAGGAGTTATACAATAGAAAGATAGACTTCCCAGAGTGGCTGACCCACAATAGAGATAATACTTAGCAGGTCCCCTCAACCTGGTTCGGTCTCTGATCCTCCTCAATCCGCTCTTCCTCTCCCTGTTGAACTGAGATAAACATCCTTCGATGGGAGGACATGTGACAGCTGCAGCCAATCACAGGCCACAGCAGTGACCTGCTCCGCTTACATTGAAGACAACTGGTCATGTGAACAATCAGGGCAGGTCACCACTGAAGACTGTGATTGGTTGCAGTGGTCACGTGTCCTCCCATCTATGGATGTTGATCTGCATTAGACATCAAACTCAGCGGCAAGGACCAGGAACGTGAGTATGATCTCCACGATGGTTCGGCCACTCTGGGTGTTCTTACTCTTGGATAACCCCTTAAAATCTCATTTTATAATAATGCGGATCTGTAATTTTGCAATTTTACTTTTAGCCCTTAAACACCAAGGCCGCTATGAAAAGTGTTGAGGAACACCAAATATCTCAAAAATTGACCAAATGTCTCAGAAAACAACTCCATGACTTGGAACTTTTTGAATTCACAAAGCTGACATATCTGATTTGATAAATATCTCCCTTTATGGTTATTCTCTGTGACTTTTTTGCATTTTATATAAGCTTTCTACAACCTATTCTGTGTAAGCCTCATACACACATCATTTTATTCAGTTGCAGTTTTAGAAATGTGTCAAGAAATCCTCCACAGCTGCAACACAGGTCACACAGACAATTACAGCTTTGGTGAATGTCTATAGATGGAAAATGGCAGACCTAAATCATAATATTTAGCAAAGTGAAATTAAGTGAATTTGATCCGAATTTCAGGAAAAATTTGATTCGCCACCCAATTAGCAGATAGCAATGCCCTGTAATGTCGCAGCCCTCATCCCGTACAGTTGCCGCCATTTCACTGTGAACTGAGCATAGGAGGAGACATGGCAACCACTAGGGACAGTGTTGCTAAAAGCTTATAATTGTAGAATATTGGAAAGGCAGTGTGCATGGACAGTGCAGGGACGATAATCTGAAGCTGAAGGGATCCATAGGAGACAGTGTTTTAGAAAGCTTTTATTCAATTGGTGTGCCTAGAGATGAGCGAATTTATGAAAATTTTGATTCGGCTGCTTCACCGAATTTCAAAAAAATTTCACTTTGTGAGGAATTACTTTGACACAAAGTGCATTTTTTTGTAAGTAGTGGGCGCAATAAGGGGGAATGCCACTCGCCGTCATTGAACCCTTCAGATGCTGCGTTCATTGCTGATCACAGCATTTGAGGTGAAAAATGAGGCGTTTCAGGGGTTAAAAAAATTCTCACCTCATCGGCTTGAGCGCAAAGAGGCCACCGTGGCCACCTTGATCAAAGATTCCAAGGAAATCTTGCGCAGTGCGTGATGATGTCATCAATCAAGATGTCCGCGGCGACCTCTTCACACTCAAAAGAAGGTGAGTATGTTTGTTTTTTTTACACCATTTCATATAAGATTGATTCATTACCACGAAGCATGAAGAAATTCAGCTTCACAGCTAATCAAATTTCCACTTTGCATACTTCGATTCATTCAACGCTAACTGTGCTATTTATTCTTAATCTGTTCTGTTATACATAGACTTACTGTGCATCAGACTCATTCTCAACAGGTGGTCTAATATATATGCGCATTTCTCTAGTTCAAGGGTGGCCAACCTTACAGACACAAAGAGCCACAAAAAAAAAAAAAAAAAACATATGACCACCAGGGGCCACAAGCTATACATTTACACAAATATGCGTGCACACAACAGTATTACTGCAATTGAGTTTTCAAACATTTAAAAGTGTATTTAAACCACTTTTCCTACCTGTAATGTAGACAACTTTAGTGAGACTTTGCTACTTGAAGCAATTCACACCATCATGCTCAGATGACCACCCCATGCTCAGATGACTTCCCCATGCCCAGATGACCACCCATGCTCAGATGACCGCCCATGCTCAGATAACCGCTTTATGCTCAGATGACCGCCTTATGCTCAGATGACCGCCTTATGCTCACATGAGACCCTCATGCTCAGATGACCTCCCATGCTCAGATGACCACCTTATGCTCAGATGACCGCCTTATGCTCAGATGACCGCCCATACTCAGTTCACCGCCCCATGCTCAGATGACCGACCCATGCCCAGATGACCGCCCCATGCTCAAATGACACCCTCATGCTCAGATGACCGCCCATGCTCAGATGACCGCCTTATGCTCAGATGACACCCCATGCTCAGATGACTGCTCATGCTCAGATAACCGCCTTATGCTCACATGACACCCTCATGCTCAGATGACCGCCCATGCTCAGATGACCGCCATATGCTCAGATGACACCCTCATGCTCAGATGACCGCCCCATGCTCAAATGACACCCTCGTGCTCAGATGACCGTCCATGCTCAGATGACCGCCTTATGGTCAGATGACACCCCATGCTCAGATGACCGCCCCATGCTCAGATGACACCCTCATGCTCAGATGACCGCCCATGCTCAGATGACCGCCCATGCTCAGATGACCATCCATGCTCAGATGACCGCCTCATGCTCAGATGTTCCTCCCCCCACCACATGTTGAGATCATGTGTGTGTGTGTGTGTGTGTGTGGGGGGGGGGGTGATTTGACATTGGCTTATTTTGTGGGTCTGATGAGGATGTGGGGGTCTTATCTGAGCTCATACTACCCCCATGTCAGATAAGACCCCCAATATCAGTACTTTAATAAATGAAAAAAAAAAACTGTTCCAGGCATTTACCTTGCCTGCCATTCGGACCTTGGTGCTCTCTCCACAGTGACCTGACGTGCACAGCGTCAGGTCAGCGCGCGGACCCCTTCTATGTACAGGACGCTGTGCATGTCAGGACATAGAGGAGAGCGCTTCTGGGAGGAGTCTAAAGCGCCGCTCCCCTGCAATCTTCAGTGATGGGAGAGGGCTCTAGTTCATCTGCTGCAGCATTGATATGTTCTGCTATGCATAGACTTTCTGTGCGTCAGACTCATTCTCAACAGATGGTCAAATATATAGCGTATTTAACCTAGTTCACCTACCGCATGATTAATAATTAATCTGTTCAGTTATACATAGACTTACTTTTCATCAGATCAATTGTCAACAGGCGGTATAATATATAGACATGTTTATCTAGTTCATCTGCTGTGGCATTAAACTTAATCTGTTCTGTTATGCATAGACTCGCTGTGTTTCAGACTTAGTCTCAACAAGTGGTCAAATATATAGGTGTGTTTACCTAGTTCACCTACTGAACCATTAATAATTAATCTATTCAGTTGCATCAGACTGTCCTCCATAGTTACAGCTCCACACATCAGCACTGTCGACAGGCTCAAGGACTGACTCACATGCTCAACATACGTGTGCAGGGCTGGTATGGTCTTTTTCGAGAAGTAATGACTGCTTGGGACTCTCCATGTTTAGAGTCCACGATATAGGAAGCACATTCAGCTTCTGCGCCGTTTGATGAGTGCAAGCATACTGTTGTCTTTTTGCAATTGCCTCAGTGATCGATTGCTGGTGAAACATGTCACAAGAAGTAGGAGGAGCATCAGGAGCAGTTGACAAAGGGAGCTTCCTTCTTCTGAGGTTGAGAAGCCCTGACTGCTGGAAAAGGCATGTGGGCCTACAGTCATGGCCAAAAGTTTTGAGAATGACACAAATATTATATTTTCACATGATCTGCTGCCCTCTGTTTTTTATGTGTGTTTGTCAGATGTTTTAATCACATACAGAAATATAATTGCAATCATATTATGAGTAACACAAGCTTATATTGACAGTTAGAATGAGTTAATGCAGCAAGTCAATATTTGCAGTGTTGACCCTTCTTCTTCAGGACCTCTGCAATTCTCCCTGGCATGCTCTCAATCAACTTCTGGACCAAATCCTGACTGATAGCAGTCCATTCTTGCACAATCAATGCTTGCATTTTGTCAGAATTTGTTGGTTTTTGTTTGTCCACCCGTCTCTTGATGATTGACCACAAGTTTTCAATGGGATTAAGATCTGGGGAGTTTCCAGGCCATGGACCCAAATCTCTATGTTTTGTTCCCTGAGCCATTTAGTTATCACCTTTGCTTTATGGCAAGGTGCTCCATCATGCTGGAAAAGGCATTGTTGATCGCCAAACTGCTCTTGGACGGTTGGGAGAAGTTGCTCTCGGAGGACATTCTGGTACCATTCTTTATTCATGGCTGTGTTTTTAGGCAAGACTGTGAGAGAGCCGATTCCCTTGGCTGAGAAGCAACCCCACACATGAATGGTTTCAGGATGCTTTACAGTTGGCATGAGACAAGACTGGTGGTAGCGCTCACCTCGTCGTCTCCGAATAAGCTGTTTTCCAGATGTCCCAAACAATCGAAAATGGGATTCATCAGAGAAAATGACTTTACCCCAGTCCTCAGCAGTCCACTCCCTGTACCTTTTGCAGAATATCAGTCTGTCCCTGATGTTTTTTCTGGAGAGAAGTGGCTTCTTTGCTGCCCTCCTTGAGACCAGGCCTTGCTCCAAGAGTCTCCGCCCCACAGTGCGTGCAGATGCACTCACACCTGCCTACTGCCATTCCTGAGGAAGCTCTGCACTGCTGGTAGCCCGATCCCGCAGCTGAAACACTTTTAAGAGACGGTCCTGGAGCTTGCTGGTCTTTCTTGGGTGCACTGGAGCCTTTTTGGCAACAATGGAACCTCTCTCCTTGAAGTTCTTGATGATGCGATAGATTGTTGACTGAGGTGCAATCTTTCTAGATGCGATACTCTTCCCTGTTAGGCCATTTTTGTGCAGTGCAATGATGACTGCACGTGTTTCTTTAGAGATAACCATGGTTAACAGAAGAGAAACAATGATGCCAAGCACCAGCCTCCTTTTAAAGTGTCCAGTGGTGTCATTCTTACTTAATCATGACAGATTGATCTCCAGCCCTGTCCTCATCAACACCCACACCTGTGTTAATGGAGCAATCACTGAAACGATGTTAGCTGGTCCTTTTAAGGCAGGGCTACAATGATGTTGAAATGTGTTTTGGGGGATAAAGTTCATTTTCTAGGCAAATATTGACTTTGCAAATAATTGCTGTTAAGCTGATCACTCTTTATAACATTCTGGAGTATATGCAAATTGCCATTATAAAAACTGAAGCAGTAGACTTTGTAAAAATTAATATTTGTATCATTCTCAAAACTTTTGGCCATGACTGTACATTAGTGCCATAGTTTTCCCAGGCAACTTTATGGTGACGCTACATGTGTTGATGCAGTGCTATGGTGCCAACTTGACTGCACTTCACCTTCTGCCCACATATCCTGCATACTGCCACACTAAAGTCCTCCAGCGACTTGATAAAAAAATTCCCACACAGCCAAGTATGGCATTTTACCCTCACCATTCTGCTCTGGCTGCCTGCTGCTGCCTTTATTAACCTGCACATCATTAGTTGTTTCCGTATAGCTAGTCTCCTAAGTAGCACACGGTCTACCTTGGGCATCTTTGTCTGAAGATCTCTCACTTCTTCCACCCTGCTCGCTCATCAGCATGCTGCCACCTTGCTGCTGTCTCATGGCCTGCTGCCACCCTCACCACTTGATGATGATGATGATGATGATGTCCCTTCTTCACCCGTATCCCACGTGCAATCTGCTACATCATTATCCATTATTGTCTGTTTGTCACTTATGTCAGTCTTCATCATTGCTAGTTTCATGCTTAAGGGAGGATTCAGCAGACCTCTCCTCCAAGTCTGTGTTGACCTTTAGCTGTTGACCATCCTCACTAAGCTCATTCCTGCTTACATTAATTCCCGAGCAGAAGAAGCAGCAAAACAAAGAGACAGTTGCAGAACTGGTGAGGGCACAGTGGTTGTTCCTGGGCCATGCCAACTAAGTATGGTGTCAGAGGAACCCACCAATTCCTGGCTGTGTGTTTCTGTTGTCAGCTGCATTGACATGACTGCTGGATGACAGTGGCAGATCTGGGCTGTTGCTGTGGCTGTTGCTTCAGATGTAGCAGGGATTGCGCTCACTGGAATCGCGATTCCTGGCAAACGAATTGCGATTCCAGAAGCGCAATACAAGAAATAAAAGTGTAGTTACATGAAACCACCACCAGATGGCGCATGGAACTACAGTTTTAATGGTAAGACTTCAGCGCAGCTCTGATCTCCTTGAGGAAATCGGGGCTGCGCTGGTGTTTTAAAACCCACCCCCTCCAAATTAAAAGATTGGTGGCGCAGTGCGCCCTCCCCCCCCCTTAGTGTTAAAACATTGGTGGCGCAGTGCGCCCTTCACCCAACCCCCCCAGTATTAAAACATTGGTGGCGCAGTGTGCCCGCACCCCAGCGCCCACCCCCCCTATTAAAAAGCATTGGTGGCGCAGTGCCCCAACTGCCCCAGTATAAGATACATTGGTGGCAGTGGAGATCGGAGCCCAGCAGCGTTATTGCTGGGCTACAATCAGTTAACATGGCAACCGGACACCTCCGGTTACCATGGCAACTCCAGTACACAATACATTTTGACACCCCCCCCCTCGGTTTAAAACATTGCTATGTTATGGATATGAAGACTGAAGATGTGAAGCCATTACAAGATGGCGCCGGCTCCGGGACCACTCCTGCTCTTATCTGTAGTTTACATTCTTTAGCTAGACTAGATGCGCAGAAGTGAAACTTTATTTTGCATTACTAACCAATAAAATATATCCTAACCCTCAGGAGAGGATTCACTCCTCCCTGGGGTATATAACCCTTGTACCCTCCTCTAATAAACAAGAACCTCTTTGACCCTACAAGGTGTCAGTGTTGTTTCTTCCATGCATGTAAAATCCTAGGATTACTTTAATTTGGAGCAGAGAAACAAACTTTGTGGCTCCCTTTGAGAGCCATCCTTATCAGTTGGCATCCCTTGGGTGGGCTCGAGAGAATGTAGCTTCGTAGCCAAAGGAACGGACTCCTACGTGTGGTGCACGGTCGCTTGAGGGAGGGTACTGCAGACCCACAGATCAGGTGAGAAAATCTGTCATCTTACCTACCTCTTGTCGAGCATGCACTGCATTGTGGTAGTCATTTCTGCTATATAGAAGTTACCAGCAGCAGCTTCGGCTGAAGTTGAAATCTCGAGCGCAAAGAACCCAAAACAAGAGTTTGTTTCTACTGTGGTTTGTGTTTCATGTGGTTTGTGTACTGAAAGGGGGAGAGGAACACTGAGAGTGAGAAACTGACCAAGGATCGGACAGGGGGATTTGCATAATCTCTGTGTACGCTTCTTGAGAGAGAGTGTGGGACAGAGGGAGCGATCCACTCGTAGGGAGGTGTTTTTTATCCCGTGCTAGGTAGTCACGGGGGGTATCCTGACCGGGTCGTC